>ML841591.1:13066-40533 GCA_009831015.1 Picea engelmannii | reverse complement strand
ATGTATGAATGTACCAACTTCATGGTATAACACCCCATGATCCCTTAATGGGAGATGGTGGATGAGGTGAATTTTTCACAAGTTATGTGATAACCCTAGCTCATGTCACTTACATATTAGTGCAATAGTAAAAAAATGTTTGAGCAATTGTCGTTTTACACATGTGCTTGTCATATTGTCATATTATACTAGGATTTTGTCAATCGTAAACTACTAGAAGGTTTTGCCTGATCTTGATTGCTAAAATCAACCTAGCAACTTGCATGTTTACCCTATCTCAAAGCCATAATACTTTTACAACTCAAATGTCCAATTTCATTACGATATGACTAATCCATTCAAATCCCTACACATCCTCTATACACAAATATTGCACCATTAATTAACATAAAATCATCTCGAAAAGATTCACACATATCAATCATCATTGAACACTAGTAGTTGGGAATGAGATGCTTCCTATATTTAATTAGTGTTGAATACCGCTATGTGATATCCTCATTGATACTGCGTTTAACTCTGACCAACTACACCTATGCATTTATAGCTTCCTCATCACCTAGGACTTGTTATGACAACATTATGCAACAAATTATACATATAAAACATAAATCTCAAGGTTATTTGGATCTATCATTGCCATTGTCAAGATTTCGTGAGAATCCTTGTCCCACTTAGGTCGAAACTTATTTGTGCACATGAAATAACTTTTTGATCATTACACAAATAACACATGTTATTGCTAAAAGTGGACATAAATTTCACTAAGGCAACTAAACATGGGTAAATTAAAAAGTCAACCAACCCTTTTTAGAATAGAATTCGGCCACATCAACTTGGAAATATCATTATGTTTCACCAAAGCGGGAAAAACATGGGGTTTACAAACAACCAAATGAATGACAAGCGCTTACTAAAAAGTTTCTACTTATCAAAAAGTCGAATGTAAAGGCGCTGACTAGAAGTCTTGTCAGAAACGACCAAAGGAGTTCCCTTCTAACTAAAGCTAACTCAGTAATTTTTAGTATATTCGTACAATATCCCTATACCGGGAATATAACCACTACTAGCATCCCTTCACTGTAGCCTTAATTGATTACATGCGTTGATGGCCAATGTACCATGTGACCGCATTGGTATTAAGCCTACATGCCAATGCGTTCTTCCCATTGCTTTCCCAAGCATCGATGTAGTGTATTTATATAACAAATACACAATCTCAAAGAAATAATTGAAGAAATGCAAAGTGCTAAACAAATTAGAATATAGCATTTAAACAAAAACTATTATGATATTTTAAAATGAGAGCAATGTTCATTGGTTTTTTCAAAGGGACAATCTCTAAATGAGTAACGATTCAATACAATTATAATCTTTGATAAAAACATTACCTAACTTCTTATCTTTATAAATAGTCTTTAATTATTCACAAACTCTAATCACTAGTGGTTAATGAATATAAATTACCTAGTGGACCTTAATTTATAAGGATGACTCTTTTACATTAATTAATAACACACCAACTACCTTGTGGACCATATTCAAAGATGATGATATTGTAAATTAATTAACTGACTCTTAAGTACCCGTGACGAGGGAGGTTAGGGTAGGACCCTAACATGCCTCACCCCTTCAAACTCAACATTATCCTTGAGGTTGGACATATGGAAATTATTGTAAAATCATGACTGGTTCCTAGATGGCATCTTCACATGGTGCATCCTTCCATTGTATCAATACTTCATGGATCATGTGTTGGTGCAATCGACACTCTTTTTTTGTAAAGTACTTCCTTTAAATGTACCCAAATGGAACCCTCTTCGTCAAGTTCAAGGAGGATGGTGTGAATCAACAATTTGTCCCTACCTCTTTCTTCAAACAAGACACATGCAACATTGGGTGGATACTGGATTGGATTAAAAAATCCATTCTATAGAAAACTTGTCCAATGCACTAGAGGATTTGATATGGCCAATAGAACTTTGGTGCTAGCTTTTGGTGGCTCTTTTCCTTGAGAGATGAATGTTTATAGGGTTGGAGACAAAGAACACATAATCCCCTTCTTCAAGGTAGTGCTCTGAGTGATATTGATATGCTTGTTGCTTCATTTTGTTTTGAGCCAAGACTAAATTGTCCTTAAGTGTGCAAAGAATAATAGCTCTTGCATTAATATTGTTATCCACTTCCTTAACCTTGGAGGTGACTAGTAAGTACAAGTTTATATATAGGGGGTTTTGTCCATAGATACCCTCATATGGTGACATTTTGGTAGCGCCATAATTGGTGGTATTCCTCAACCATTTTGCGAGGGTTAGTCATTGAACCCACTAGCCTATTTATCCAATGCAAAACATCTCAAATAAGTTCCTGGAACTTATTGATCACTTCCAACTAGACATCTATTTGGGAGTTATAAGTTATGCTCATTTCAATGGGTGTCTTGTATTTTAAACAACTCCTACCAAAATTTGCTAGTAAATGTAGAATCATGATTCGTCACAATTGAGTTAGGCATGCCATGTAATTTAAAAATATGATCCATGAAGACTTGGGGAACCACGGACAACATAAATGGGTGTTGTAAGGCACAAAAGTGGGCATACTTGGAAAGGCAGTTGAGAACCACCATGATGAAAAAATTGTTGCTTACTTTAGGAATTCCAACAATAAAATGCATGGAGATGTTAATCTAGATTATTGCAAGGATCGAGAGAGGCTACAATGACCCAGAGATCTTCGTTGTTTCACCCTTGTTCCTTTGACACATGTCACATTCAACTATAAGTGTGCATGTGTCCTTCTTCATGCCATCCCAAAAGATTGAATGCTTAACCCATTGTTGGAGATGAACACAGTGTTGCTAACACTTGTTATTTTAAAGCAAAAATCTACACCAAAAATATATTCCCTGTATACCTTAAGGTGTTGTGTTGCCAAAAAATATAGCCTGCAAGGGGGTGTGGAGGCTCCCATGATGGTTGAAGTAGTTGAACAACCTTGGCATTACCCATCCATTCTTGGCATACCTCCGCAATCCAATCAAGCACTAGTAAGGATAAGACAAATATGTACCCTTCCTCCTCATATTTCTTAAACAAGGCATCAACCACTACATTCTCCTAGAATTTCTTGTAGATGATCTCATAATGTAAACCTAACATCTTGGTGACCCACTCTTATTTCTTTGACAAAGACAAATGTTATTCCATAAAGTACTTCAAGCTCTTATGGTTTGCCTTGATATGAAAATGTCACCAATCCGGTAAGGATGCCATGTATCCACTACATGAAGGATGGTCATCATTTATTTTTCATATGCAAAACTGCCCAAGTTTCTATCACACAATTGTTTACTAGTTTTGTCAACAAGCACCCCTCTTGCATCAACACTACCCTAATACATTTCCTTGAAGCATCACATTCCAAGATGAAAGTCTTGGTGAAGTCTAGCATGACTAAGACTAGAGTAGTACACATAGCTTCCTTTGAGGTTTGAAACGTTTGCTTAGTTGCAGCATTCCATATGAAGGTATTCTTTTCGAACAAGGATGTTAATAATGTTGTAGTTCTACCATGGTTTTTCACAAATTTCCTGTAGTAGCCAATAAGGCCAAGGAACCCACATAAAATTTAGAGTGTCTTTAGGTGGGGATAGTCTTTCATTCCCTCGATTTTCTCAGGGTCCACTTGTACCCCTTCCCTACTGACCATTGGACCCAATTCCACATTAAGAGCACCAAAAGTGTAAGGAACATTTGATGAACAAGTGCTTATTCCAGAGTTATTGTAATGCTTGATCCACATGCATCACATGTATCTCCCAAGTTTTCTTATAGATCAAAATATCATCAAAGAAAATGAGAACGAAGTTGCATGGAAAGGGCCTAAAGAGCACGTTCATGAGGCTTTGAAAAGTGGATAGAGCATTGTCAAGACAAAATGTCATCACCATAAACTCATAAACTCATAATGTCCTTCATGGGTGAAAAATGTAGTCTTAGGAATATCCACTTCTGAAAACAATGATAACCAAATCAAAGCTCAATTTTAGTGAAGAAATGTGGATTGTGAAGCTTATGCAAGAGGTCGCCAATGACATGAATACAAAATTTGCCTTTGATTGTTAGTTTAGTAAGAGCACAAAAGTTAGAACACATGTGCCAATCACATTTTTTTTTCAAAGCCATGATTATTGAGGTAGAGTAGGGGCTAATGTTGGAACGTAACACTCTTGCCTCCAACAATACCTGCACTATCTTTTCAAATTATTATTTTTTGTGTGCAAAAGTGTGTCTGTAAGGACAAACATTGGGTGCTAACTTTCTAGAATCAATGGGATGTCATGATCATGCTTTCCACGTGAGGAGTGTAGGTCATGGAGTGTTTCAAAGATGGTGATATTTGTCAAAAACCAACAACAAATAGGATAATTTGCTTGTGTGGAGTTATCCATAACTTGGGTGACATCAAATTAGGCAACAATGCTTGAGTGACCCTTCTTCAAAAAAACAAATCCATATGACAAGAGCTAATGATTTCTAGTGAAACTGCTTGGAGACCTTTGAGAGTGTATCGATGTCCCTCTTTATCGAAGCTCACGTATAAGTCATTGAAATACATGGTAACAAGACCTAAGGTTCACAACCATTTTTCACCTAGAACTACATGATAAGCTCCCATTTCAATGGCACACATGTTAGATTTCAAGAAATAGCCCCCATTTGGAGTTTCACATTCTCACACTTACCAAGATATTTCATATATAACACCTATGTTGGCTATCATGATTTGAAAATTGTGCACCACATGGACATAACAATGTGTTTCTTCCACTCCTCTATGATGAATGAATTGTGGGTACTTCTGCTATCGATTGGGATAATCACCTTCAAGTGCTTGGTATATTCTACCAACTTCAAGGTTTAGGGAGTTGTGATTCCAAACAAAGCATGAAGGGAATTTTGGCTTCATAATGAGGCTCCCAAGTGGATACTTCTTCAAGAGGGGGTATAATGTCTACCAAATCCAACCCAATTTTTCCTTCTTATGACAAATATTTTATGTTCCTTACACATTTTCCCTTTAACAAATTTTCCATCATAATTATACCAAGGCCCAGATGCTAACATTCTGACACTTTAATGAAATCAACTTGTGAACCTAAAGGGGATAAGAAGGATGTGGAGGAGTGACAGAGAGAGGATGTGGTCATGAACAAAATTGGGTCTTTTGGTTTGGGCAATGACCACCATCAACGTCTTTCTTGCTAGTTTAGAGGCTTGCAACCAAGTAGTTGGGTGAGACATCTCGACTTGTGATTTGATCTCCTGCTTGAGAAAACTTATAAAACAATCCTTGAAGAACCCACAAATCACACCTTCTATTCTTATTGCAGTCTCTCCAAGGAAGTAATAAAATATTTCAGTGTGCTAGTTTGGTGCAACTTGGTCAACATCCCCAAAAAGATAGTATTAGTTTCAAATCAAGCATAGATGGCCTTCACAAATTGGTTCTAGGAAATGTTCCCTTTATATGCCTTCTTATTCCATTGCCACCACTACCAATGCTCCATGTCCATATATAACACAGACACTAGGAGTTTCAATTGTTCATCATCAATACCATATAGGGAAAAGGAATGTCCCATCTAACCCACCCATCTTACTAGACTGAAGCCATCGAACCTGTTCAAATAAACCTTGGGAATTGCATGTGTCATATGAGGTTCAATGTCATGAAAGGATAGTATGATACAATGGTCATCGCTCATTGAATATTCCTTGCTATCAATCAGTCTTGACCTATCATTCCAAATTTGTAATTGATTATCGATGGTGGTTCAAAAGGAGGACATTTGGTTGTTGAGGTTGGCTTAGAATGTGGACATGTTTTTCCGACTCAACTCATTTGAGTAAATGAGGCTATATCTTATCTTCCAATTTGGTGATTTTTTTCTATGTTATAATGGCACCACTTGGGTTCACGAGGAGGTTTATTGATGAACTACACCAATGCGATCAACATCTCATGATTTGAGATAGGTTGCCCGCAATGGTCTAGGTAGGCCTAGGACCACTCTCAAACTTTTTTTTAACTATTGAGAGATTATTATATCGAGAAAAAAAAAATCAAATACAAGATATCACAATGTCTATTGCAATTTCATTGTTTGGGTTGTAGAGGTTTGGAAGTGGCAATGAAATATCAGATACTATATCTCTCTAATATACCTTAGGAGTTCAAATAATAGTATGCAATTGGTCTTTCATGGAACTAAGGAGGATCAATTGTACCCTTAGCCATACTACCCAATAGCTTGGTACATAAGAGTGATCTACCTAAGTGTCGTGCTTGGTATACTATAGTGACAAACAATTGAAAGGATTTTGTAGGGTGGTTTCAAGTATACCAATGGGGTTTTTGGTACACCTGAGGGTACATGGAAGATTAAATCGATGAACAAATTATGTCTAGTGCAATACTACTTACCATCTATTTATAAAGGTGCACAATGGCATCCAATCAGATGGTCCCACTTGTATTCCATATGCATATGCTTCCCAATCATAGTTTGAACCAATAAATAATAGATCTCTATGTTTATAGATGTCGAAACATGTCTCTAGCCTAAAAAAATAATTCCCTAAAACTAGGATGTGTAGAAGCACAAGAAAATGCTTTGATAACACGTGTAGTGTCCTTACAGAGCAAATACAAAGTATTCAAGAGAAATGTACGAAGAAATGCATATCACAATAAATAAAAGAGACAAAGCAAAATATAACCCCTTCATAAAGAGAGCCTTTATTGATAACCCATAATTATAGCAATGTTCAATGGCCTCTTTGAGGGGGAAACCTCCAAATGAACAATGCTCCAAAACAATAATAATCCTTGGCAAATACATTACATAACTTCCTTCCTCTACAAATAGTTTTTTACTACCCAAACCCTAATGACCAGTGGTCCCAATATTAATTAGTACCAACAACCTAGTGAGCCTTATTCCATAAGGATAAACCTTTTATGTTAATTAACCACACACAAACTACCTAGTGGGCCTTGTTCCGTAAGGATGACCCTTTTACATAAATTGACCACATATTGATTGCCTAATGGGCCTTATTCCATGAGGATGGACCTTTTACATTAATTAAACACACACCAATTGTTTAGTGGGCCTTATTCCATAAGGGTGACCCTTTGCAATAATTAACCACACACCAACTACCTAGTGGGTCTTATTCAAAGCAGATGGCCTTGTGCATTAATTCGCTAGCTTATAAGTACATTTGACTAGGGAGGTTAGGGTAGGACATAAAATTGCAATAACAGAGCCGCAATAACAGAGCCTCGAGTATTTGATTAGTGCCATAAAGGATTATGACTATATGAGCACACAAAGATTATTATAACATCGAAAAAATGCACTTACATACTTTTAGAGTTTGTCATTTTCTAGCATGATTATTCCAAGACCACTCATGATTTCCTTAAAATAACTATTTTGCATGGAACGAGTTACCTCATCATAATCAACCATCAAGATCCTCTACTGTGCAAATGTTAGAATAAACCATGGACTACCCATTATATATATTCATTTTTTTACAATGATACATTTGTGCCAAGGTTTCCAAGCTACATGCAATAGAAACACAACTATATAGTGAGAGTAATGGCTCTAGGATTATTCGACAATCTTAGTGTCAGTAACAATGCATGTTCTTTGATACAAAAAGGGATTTAGTGAATCATTGTGGTTCTCGCAATATGCTTCAAACTGGATCTTACAAGAGTGAAGTAGCCCCAAAAATATTATAAATATCTTATAAGCTATGATGTACTGCTTAAACAAAAGTTCTCTTAAAAGATTACAATACAAAGTTGTGACCTAGAATCTTGAAAAAAAAAAAAGATTGACAAATTAGCCCTTGAAGAGAAAACAATAATAACTCTTGAATAAGAAAAAACACTAAATATGGTCCTTTTGAGTAAGGGAAATCTGTAGGCTTATTTAGAAATAATTTATGAAGAGAGTTCTTCACCATATGATGATCAATCCATTTGTTTAGGCTCATCCAAGTATCTAGATCTACAATATTAAACCATTTTTCATAGATAAGTTAAGACAATCGATTCTTCCAAATCCTTGATTGAATATGTTTGCACCCCAGAAGTAACCTATAGTTCACAATAAAAGTTTTAGTGGCATGATGGATTCCACAACAAGAAGCTCCCTATGTTCTAATAGAATGTCTTCCAAGTGTTTATATTAAATATGGTTCAAACTCCACCATAACAGAAACTTAACATATTCATGACAAAATGCAACAATAATAGATATACAAGCCAAAAAATGTAACTCTCACATATTTAATCATAAACAAGAATAATTAATCATGTGATACACATTATTTACGAGGTAAACAACCTAAGGATCTTGAAAGAAACCCAAAACACATATGCATAACACTTATCTTATTCCTACAATATCCAAGTACATCCATGGTGTTCCTTGCTTGAACCCATTACACTCTCCATACCTACCTTACCAATGAGAGAGGTAGATACTAAAATACAATAAAAAATAATATGATCATATGAATTTTCTCCATTTCCTAACACACTCTCCATATTCATAGATGGAAGAATTATTGAAAAAGTCAACCTTGATCATAAATTGAGGGATTGGTTGATATGGTCCATCTCATTCCTCGTCACAATGCATTTTGGTGTTACTTAAACAAAATTTTATTATTATTTAAGACTATAACACAACAAGGTAAACCTGATCTAAATCAAACATAGTATAACACACCTAGGAAAAGTGATAAGGAAGGCATGCCAAGATTCCATAATGCATATAACAACATCGCAATTTAATCAATATAACAAGCAATATATAATTTAAACACGATAATAAGTACTTGTAATCCTTAGCTTATTGATGTCCAAGTGTAGATCCAAACAATGCTCTAGAATCCCATGATCCAATCATCAATAAAAAGGAGGTATGCATCCAAGGGTTGATTTTCCACCCAACCAATGAAACTACCTTCACTCGTATTGTCCCCCAAAGTAGAGCTTAAGCTCAATGAGGTTAGGAATTTAGGGCACATAGAAACTGTCTACAAATAGTTCACAATTCCTAGGGATTATCACATGTCAGATTCCCAATTGATCAATCTTTGTGTGGTGGAGAGGCTCCTAGTCCATGACACCCCCAAAACCCATTAAGTTATGGTGTGCAAGGGTCTTACTACCACCCTTTCCCCTAGTGATTTAAACCACACTTTGTATGACACTCCTCTGCAAGGATCTTACTACCATATGTTGGAACAAATATTGAAATTTTGTCTTTCAGTAGCTTAGGAGGAAAAAATTTATAGTGTTTAGCTACCGAAAGTGCAGACTTTCGGTAGCTTAAATCTCAGGTTTCATATGCCCTTAGCTGCTGAAAGTGTAGATGTGTTTTCACCTAGAAATCAAGTCAGGAGGAGGCACGAAAAGAATGCAATAAATGACAATAAAATCGCTATAATAAGGTTTTACATAAATGCCACGTCACCATTTTGGGTTTTTGGCAGTCGGGGGTTTGGCCGACATAAAGATTTTGACCATTGCTCCGTTTCCCCGAAATCTGAAACCTGAAATCAGGGTTTCGGGACATTTAGTGGCTTATTGTGCTCTGAAATCACACCGTTAGCTGTCGAAATCCAGGACTTCGGTGGCTAAGATACCTATGTTTTCGGCCTGTTAGACACCTAAATCGCAGGTTTTTTCCAGTGACAAAACTGCCTTAGAAAAACTCAATTTTCTCAGCCGTGGAGAGGTCATTTTCCACTTTCGAATAGTCTATCGACATCCACAGATCCTAAGATTTCCAGTGGTGTCTTCAGAATTTCATTTGGAGCTTGGGAAGATGGTCCAAATTCCCCCGAAAGATGAGGTTCGTTTTCAGAAATGTTCCATTTTTTACTGTGCTGAGTCATCATTTTCAAATGATGATTCTGAGCGATTGGAGTATCATTTTGAGAAAGGTTAGAGGATTTTGTGCCTAACACATCAAATATCAATAGCCTCTCTCAATTTTCCTACAGTTATCATAGATTGGGAGAATCAAATCCATCTCCGAGCCCTAATTTTCGGATCTCATATTTTCCTGTTTTGACACATGTTTGTAAAAGGCAGATCTGGGGAAAATGGAAATGGATCTCAGGGAACTGAGAGAGGTTTTTGCTCAGAACAAATAGATGCACAAAAGCCTCTTTCAGTTTATACACAATAGTCACTATTCGAGAGATACAAAATCATAACCGCAGCCCCAGTTTTCAGCAGTTTGGCCCATTTTCTATGGCAAAAAGTTTCTGAAATTGATGGTAACTGTTGTTATCTTTTGGGAGGAAATTCGACCTCCTAGGGAGGATTTTGACCTCAATACCTATATGAGATACCTGTTCATTTCTAGAGGGATTTATTTTGTAATTCGAATTGTTTTTCAGTTATTCGAAAGGGGGTAGAAGACTTATATTATTGTATCTTCTGGAGGCTGGGTTTGTAATGCATTCCTTTTCAGCAAATATAGAACAAAATTCCAAGAGATTATACACCTTGTCACTGTATAATTTTGTCTTCTTCTTGTGTTATTGTTTCTGAAGTTTTCATTACTTCTCTTTCTTCCTTCCATTCATTAATTCGGCTTGTAATGGTTACAATTCAGTGACACTTCTGTTGTAGCCAATTTGAAGCATTCCTTAAAGTGCAGTTTTTCCTCTGTTTTGTTGTGACTATAACAAGACCTGCATCTTAAGTGTTTTGCCTTATTTACAAGTTTTATTTGTTCATAGCTTTTCCTCTGTCTTGTTATGAGTGAGACAAGACCGGTGTTCAGATATTTGAAGTTTGGTGTTATTTCTTCTATTGAAAGGAAGACTAGATTTATCAGAATTAAATACCTGGCTTTTTCTTTCAGTTTTGTTCATCCCCTATCTTCTCTCCATCCTCATGATTTTGAAATGAATTTAGCAGATGAGGTCATGCCTCTTCGTTTCTGATCTATAAATGAGTGAAAGGCATGTTTCAGACCTAGTTCTAGAAGCCTCCTATGACTGATCAATCAACAAAATTTATTTCATTTAAAATGTGATAAGGCTTGGATCTATTACAGCCTAGAACCAACTCTTGCGACAACACCATCCTTGCCCTTGGTGTTGAAATATTGTAACTTCGAAGAATATTCTACTTAAGAGGGAGTGTTGAATGATATTCTTATATTATATTTATTAATTAGGTCCTATTGTGCCTTTGTAAAAGTCATCCCTTTTGTTCCTTGAAAATTAAATGTAAATTAAAAGGGTAAAGTGACAGGTCGACCCAGACCTAATTAAGGGAGGCCAGACTACTATTTATAAAGGAGGCTAGCACCTCATTTGTAAACTCACTCATGTGCTCTACAACAAGAGGAAAAGTGCACAAGTCTTGGAGGAGTAGTTGTTGCAACTAGGGGTGACGTCAAGGAGGGTTTTGGTCTATGTCTTGGTATCTCTTGGTTAAGTGGTGCACTACTATTTCCTAGTGAAGGAGTAGAAGATGATTTTCTTCTTTATTTTTGTTCTATCTATATTGAGGAAGTTTTGGTTGGGTTTTCTTTCCCATGAAGGTTTTCTAGGATAATCTGTGTGTCTCTATTGTTTCTATGATTGTCTCTCTTTCAATGATCTTATTTATGCAACTAATGTGCTAAATGATTATAATAATAAATAAGAACTGTAACTGCTAGATATATAAGTAAAACATCAACATGGTATCAGAGCAGGCCTAAAAGAGACCAATTCACAGTTTATAAAGAAGTAGCTAGCCTCAACGCACCCTCTCCTAGATTCAGTTTTCAATGTTGCAGCTGCTACAGAATTAAGGTTTCTACATGAACCCTAAGAGTGACGTTTTTACCTTTGTTGGAGGACGTTGGTGAAACCAAGACCATCTAGAAGCTCGCCCTAGGAGGGCACATCTAGTCCCTAAATCATAACTCTAAAATTTGAAGTTTGAAAAAATAGGATTTCCTCATAAAACCCTAAGTTGTAGTTGCAGTTGAAGTACTAGTTGTAGTTGAAGTACCAGTTGCAGTTGCAGTTGCAGTATCAGTTGTAGTTGCAATGCCAGTTCCTTCATAGCAATTGCAACACCATTTGGAGTGCTAGCACCAGTTTCAATATCGGTTGCAGTGAAATTTTTGTGAAGTGTTGGGACTGATTTTGTTGTCCTAGTGCGCCTTATCCTAGCAAATCTCCAACTAACTTTAAGTTACAAGTGGAAACACCTTTGAAGTTTTAAAGTTTCGTTATTGCTTACCGTTGTTGTCGGATGGTGCCACTACATGTCGATATGATCAGAGGTATGTACTTACATATGTTAAAACTATATCATTAGTCTAAAAGGTATTTGTAGGAGAAATGATATTTTGTCTAAACAACAATCGTAGATTCAGAAGGATCTCAGATACAACACATTCAGAGGAATAATGCACCCTAGGTTTGATTATTTTGATATGCATCTATTTTTTATGACATCATTTTGATCTTATGAACATCTAGGTTGTATGTTGATCTGTTGAAGTTATGACCATCATACTAACCATTGGTCAAAATTAAAGTCAAGGTATTATATTGATTAAAGTTGAGATTATAGAGTTTATTCTCAAACTTAGATTTTTGTCAAGAAAGAATATTATCTTAGTATAGAGGACATGTTGAAGAGAATACCTGTCATCTTGAGTGAAGGAGACTCACAACAACACTCATTCTTGAGGACAAGACTCTAGGTTCCAGGTTTGATTGATTAAATTGATAAGATTCAAAATTGCACATATCAAGTTTGATAACTGCTAAACACTATAGTTGTGATAGCAATCTTTGAAAAGTATTATTATTGAATACTTGGTAGCATGTGAACACTATTGAGATAAATTCTTACTGTAATCATTTACTAGATATAACTAACATCTGCTCTAGGAGAAACTTCTTGTTTTGTTTCCAGGTTACCATAGAGGAATGATTGATCACAACACTAGAAGAGTGTTTCTTTCATTCCTTATTATTGTATTTCTTACTTTTTACCCTTGTTTCAGGAAGATCATGGGTGATAGCTCTAAAGGAGCTATTGTGACGATTGTTCTCACTATTTATTATTATTATTATTATTATAAAGAGTATTATTTTTGTCTATTGTTTCTCTTGTTTCGGGCAAGTCACAGGTGATAACCCTGAGGGAGATATAGTGACGGTTGTAGGAGGCAACATATTAAATGAGACATGGAGCAAACTATCCAAGTTGTATACATGACTGTATACATCCATGTACCAAAGAAGAAGAAGAAGAAGCTACTTTTACTAGATACAGAACATCTCATATGGAGACAAATCATGAGGAGCAGAAGGCTCCAAAGATGACCGAACAAATCCCTTTGTTGCAATTAATCACTCTTCAGATCATCAGGAAGAGTTCGTAGAGCCAGAAGGGCCTACACAGAATCAATGCAGTAACCAAAAAGAGACAAGTATGGGTTTGTGACACTTTGCAGGATGCAAAGACATATAACATTGACGAGACATATCATAGGGAACAAATGGCTCCAAAGATTATATAGACATAGAGGGAGTCAAGCTTCAAAGGGAGCATGAAGACTCATAATAAGTCTAATCTCATAAAGGACCAGATGGGAAAAAGAGACGTCTTCTAGGACTAATAGACATATGCCATGATTTGAGAAGACTAGATCGTAGCTTTAAAGACTTCTAGAAGATGTGAAATCTCCTAGGAAGGTTCCCTTGTTTAAGTGACAGAAGAGGAAGCTAGTCAAAAGGACTGGAATATGGATTTTGCCTCGAGACTAGAAGGGAAGTCAGTGGTGACTTCCAAGATTGATCTAACAGATCAAGCATGTTGCAGATAACAATATAAAGATGTACAAAGCTTGATTTATGTCTAGAGGATTCTCCCAACAAGAGGGAGAAGACTATGACGAGACACTTGCTCCAGTAATTGAAGAAATAGTTCTAGTGTTTGTGAAGACAATCAAAACAACCATGATTCTGATACAGTATGAGATTCAGAGGGAGCAGACCCTGTATTTGAGATTGAGTTACCTCCATGAAAGAAGATAATCTACCTTGAGTATCAACCACTCTCAGTTTTAGATGAAGTTGTTTCCATGATAGAATAGAGGAGCTACTCTCAGAGTTCAACAACTACAGTGAGAATAGATCAGTCATTCTCAACTTCAGAAATAGCAGTTGTAGGTGCAGAGTCCCGGTTCCAGAAGGAATAATTGTAGAAAACATAGAGGACATACTCTCAGGCAGTGAGACAAATAGTGCTTTGCAGAAGACACATAGAACCGACACATGATTATGTAGAATGAGTTATAAATAAGCAAGTGTACCAGGTTGGTATAATGTGATGTAAAAATTTGGTTTCTAAGTACAGGACAAGAAGACTCATGTCTGCAAGTTGAAGCAAGCTCCAAGAGCTTGGTATGGCAGTATTGATAGTTTTTCTGATGAGCTTGGGCTTTACCAAGAGTAAATTTGATCCCAACCTTTACTTCAAGATTGAGAATGATGGACTGGTTAAATTGCTGTTATATGTGGATGACTTATTCTTGACAGATGAAGAAAAGTTCATCACAGATTGTAAGAAGAAACTTGTTGTTGAATTTGAAAGGAAGGACCTAGGCCTAATGCACTATTTCTTAGGTCTTGAATTATGGCAAAGCCCATAAGAGATTTTCCTTAATCAAGGAAAGTATGTTGTGGAAATTCTGAAGAGATTTGTCATGATGGACTGAAGAGCCATGTCCACTCCTATGGAGACGAATCTGAATTTATTGGTTGATACTTTGTCAGAAATAGTTGATGTTACTCTATACAGACGATGATTGGTTCGTTGATGTATCTGACGAATACCAAACCAGATATATGCTTTATTATGAACACCTTGAGTCAGTATCTGGTGGAGCCTAGATGTGTTCACCTTGTAGCTACAAAGCATGTGATGAGATACCTTAAGGGTACATTGGACTATGGCCTCTGTTATACTGGAAATTGTGACTTTAGATTGTATGGCTATACTGATTCAGATTGGGCTGGAAGTGCTTCAGACAGAAAAAGGACTTCAGGATGTTGTTTCAATTTAAGGTTAGCCATGACTTCGTGGCAAAGCAGGAAGTAATCCAGTATTTCTCCTAGTACAGAAAAAGAGGAGTACATTGCATCATGCTCCGCCGGTTGTGAAGCTATATGGCTTCGAAAGTTGTTGACGGGTCTATTTGACTTAAAGACGGATACTACCACAATATTTAGTGATAACCATAGTTGCACAAAGATGAAAACGAACCCATTGTTCCGCAATAAGATGAAGCACATTGAGATTTGGTACCACTACATTCGTGATATGGTACATAAGGGAGATGTGAAGCTCTTGTATGTTGGCACATATGAGTAGGTAGCAGATGTGTTGACTAAGCCTCTGTCTCGTGTGAAGTACTTCCGAGACAAGCTTGGTGTAGTTTGAAAGGACTTCCCTTGAAAGGGGGAGTGACACTGATGATACTATGGTATCCTCACCATCACCAGGGCAACTCATTAGGATTTATATTCTAGAGGATTGATCATCCCTGGACAGATCCCGTAAGGTATGGATGGATAGTCTGTCGGAGTGCCTATGTATGTATATACTTGTTGTGGTCAGTAGTGCGATAGTTCGTTAGGATTTATATCCTAGGGGATTTTACAATCCCTGGACAGATCCCGTAAGGTCCAAATGGACGGTCTTTCAGAGTGCCCACTGTTGTTGTTGTTGTTGTTGATGCTCCTGTCTCATTTTGTTGCCATTGATTTTTTTGTTCCAGCTTTGTGTTGTTGATGTTGTTGTTCCAGCTTCATGTTGTTGATGTTGATGTTCCAGCTTCATGTTGTTGATGATGATGATGTTACTCCAACTCCACGCTGCAGATGATGAAGATGCTCAATTTCTATTGATGTTGATGATGAGAAAAACTTCTGATGATTTATAGATATGACAAACAATGTTCCAGATGTTGATGACGATGTCTCCTCTTCTTGATGTTGTATTGAATCTAGTCAATTGTTATTGATGTTGTCAGTAGAATACCCTTCTTGTTAAGGGGGAGTGTTGAAATATTGTAACTTCGAAGAATATTCTACGTAAGAGGGAGTGTTGAGTGATATTGTTATATTATATTTATTAATTAGGCCATATTGTGCCTTTGTAAAAGTCATCCCTTTTGTGCCTTGCAATTAAATGTAAATTAAAAGGGTAAAGTGACAGGTCAGCCTAGATCTAATTAAGGGAGGCCAAACTACTATTTATAAAGGAGGCTAGCACCTTATTTGTACACTCACTCATGTGTTATGCAACAAGAGGAAAAAGTGCGCAAGTCTTGGAGGAGTAGCTGCTGCAACTGGGGGTGATGTCAAGGAGGGTTTTGGTCTATCTGTTGGTATCTCTTGGTTAAGTGGTGTGCTACTCTTTCCTAGTGTAGGAGTAGAAGAGGATCTTCTGCTTTGTTTTTTGTCTATCTATATTGAGGAAGTTTTTGTTGGGTTTTCTTCCCCATGAGGGTTTCCCAGGATAATCTGTATGTCTCTATTGTTTCTATGATTGCCTCTCTTTCAATGATCTTGTTTATGCAACTAATGTGCTAAATGATTATAATAATAAAGAAGAATTTTAACTGCTAGTTGTATAAGTATAACATCAACACTTGGTGCACACAGGCACACTCGACAATGGCATCCTAAATGCCCAAAAAGAATAATACAAGTAGCTAGGCACAAAAGCAAGACTTGGTACCCCATCAATGTGTAGTGCACTCCCAACCACTTAGTCCACTCAAACTAGGTTGGAGCAATGAATAACTTTCTCTACGAAGTATAGAATTCAAATCACATATTTATTTCATAAAACTATAAAACCACAATACTCTCCCTCTTATGCTAGTGAACCCTCCCCAAGGTAGGGAATCATTCTTAATCCTTCCCAAGTGTAACATCGTTCCAATATTTGGTTGTTGGCCTTCCCCCTTCTCATGCAAGGGTGAAATTACAAGTGTCAATAATAAGGTAAAATTAAGTTACAACTCTCTTCCTTTTTGCGTTTTACCCCGATTAACTTTTAGAGGTCATTTTCTCAAGTTTTCCCCTTCCCCAAGTCTTCCTAAACTCTAGGATATGGTGGTTAAGTCATGATCCCTTTCCATTGAGTGTGTCTCCCTTGTCCTCCACCAATGTCTCAACATGGAATAAATTAGTCCTTCGAATATTACCAATGTACATTCAACATCATTATCATAATTCAAGACCATCATAACAGGTAGGTACATCGATATGCATGTTATTCAACAAGTGTGCATGATATCAAGCACATCATTACAAGGACTAACCATGATAAATCATCATCAATGATCACCAATGTTACATAACCATTATCAAGAACATTAGTATTAGGTAAATCATCAAAAAGGAATTATTAATGCTCATCGCAATCTAATGAATCACATTGATGTCTAGGTCTATCACAACCAATCATCAATAGAAACATACAATGAGGGGATGGTGAGTCTAGAACACCATTTCCTATCAATAAAAAATAAAAACATTAAGAAAAATGTCGAGGTGTTAAATCCCCCCTTGCCCCCCACTAACAAGGGTTATGGCCTGAAACTATGTCATCACCAAACAAATGAGGAGAAAGGTTTTTAATTTATGATCCCAATTCCCAAGTGTCATCACCTTATGAGTAGTGCTGCCAACAAACCTTGACTTGATTTATTCCTCTACTTTTCAAGTGTTATTTATTATTACCAATGACCTCTAGGGGCCCGATGAGAAATTCTCTTATTTCCTTCATTTGTATAGAATCCAATTCCAACACATGACTAGGGTTAGGCACATATTTCTTAAGTAAAGATACCTGAAAAACATCATGGATTTTCACATGCAGTGATAAGGCGAGTTTGTGAGCATTGACACCCATATGCATTAAGATTTCAAAGGTCCACAATTTCTTAGTGCTAATTTCTTCCATTTCCCCAAGTGCAAAGAACTCCTTTTTGGCTCAACTCTAAGAAACACCTTTCTCCAACTTTGAAGCTTTGTTTCTATCTCCTTTTATCCGCATAGCTTTTTGGTAGGTCCTGAGCACTCTTTAGATTTTGTTGAACTTGTTCCACCATATTTTCTATCTTTTCTAGGTTGTCCTTCTCTTGAGTTGGTTGTACTTCTAGGTCATCCCCACTAACAAGGGAGTTTCACTTCTATCTATACAAGGCCTCAAACATACTTTTCTTGATGTTGTGATGGTATCTGCTATTATTGGAGAATTCCACTAAGGGTAGGTAGGATTCCAAGCTTCTTGGTTGGTTCATCGCATAGTCATCCCAAGCATGTCTTCAAGACTTATATTGGCTCTTTCTATCTATGTCTCCATATGGTAGGTGGTATTAAAACTCAATTTTATGTGTAGCTCATGAAACATCTACCAGAACTTAGAGGTAAACTCCAAGTCACGATTGTTACAATTAACTTTGGTACACCATGCACCCTCACTACTCAAATAAAGATGTGGGCTATATCATATGCCATGTCAATAGTGTTTATTGGAATGAAGTGGGTTGTCTTTGTTAGTTGATTGACTACCACCAATATCAAGTCATTACCTTGGAGGTGCTTGGTAACCTTGAGATAGAATCCGTAGATATTCCTTCCCACTTCTAAGATTGTACAACAAGAGGATTTAATTTCCCAACTAAATGTTGATGTTCCACTTTTATCTATTGACATTCCAAACACCAGGGTACATAGGAAACAATATCTCATTTTAAATTGAGTCGATAGTACAACTGCTTCATACTTTGATATGTCCTTTGGTATACCATGTGTCCGAAATAAGGATCATCAAGCACTTCATGAAATACCAATCTTCTCAAGTACTTGTGGTCTAGTACATAAATTTGGTTCCTCCAAAATAACACCCCATCTTTAGCTAGATGATAATCATTGTACTTTGACTTCTTTTTTTGTCTAATCATTTCTCCCTAATAGTGCTTGCCATACTTCTTGATACCATCTATACTCCTTGGGTCACATCCTAATTATTGTCCTTAAGTCCGACCGAGCTTGTGATATTGCACCTATTTGTCATCTCTACTCCAGGGCATCAACCACTAGATTCTACTTTCCTTGTATATGTAGCAAGTCGTAGCCATAGTTTCTCAGAAGTTCCACCCAACACCATTTCGTAATGTCCAATTACAATTGATTATGCAAGTATTTAAGGATTTCATAGTCTATCCATAGTTGAAATTTTCTACCAATTAGGTAGTGCCACCATTCCTTCAAGGCATGCACTATTGAGAGGATATCTAGATCACGAGTTGGGTACTTATGTTCATGAACATTCAACTTCCTCAACTCATAGCTTACTCCTCCTACTACTCTTCCTTGACTCATAGCTTACTACTCTTCCTTCTTGCTTAAATAAGTTAAATATGTCAAGGAAATCTCATTGGCTCACTCATTGGTCAAGATTGACTATTTATTTACAGATTGAGAGGTGATTAATACTTGAACTTAACAACCTCCTAATGATTATCTCGATTTGTGGATCAAAACATCGATTAATCTAAACATGAACACAATTTTCCATCTCCCTCTCTAAAAATTTCTAATGCGTAAAATAATGAAAAGTTTAATAGTTTCCCTCCATGGAAGGGAAGCCTTGGATGAAATTTTCCTATTCTAAAGGAAAAGAATTAAGATGGCTCATAAATTGACCAATCTCGCAATCTTAAAGAAATGTCATGATGCTAATATTATTCTAGTCTTTGCAAGGATTAAGCACATGTTAAATACATCAAGGAAATCTCGTTGACTCACTCATTGGTATCATTGCTTATCTATTTATGGATTGATAGGTCATTAATATTTAAGCTTATCAACCTCTCGATGATGATTCTAGCTTGTGGATTGAAACATTGAGTAATCTAAACATGAATGCAATTTTTCATCTCTCTCTCTAAAAATCTCTACTGTGTAAAATAATGAACGATTTAGTAGTATCCCTCCCTGGAAGGGAAGCCTTGGATGAAATTCATTTGTTTGAAAGGACAAGAATAAATATGGCTCATAAATTTCCTAATCTCTCATTCCCAAAATATTGTCATGATGCTAATATTATTCTAGTCTTTGCAAGGGTTAAACACACGTTAAATACGTTAAGGAAATCTCGTTGATGCACACATTGGTTATCATTAACTATTTATTTATGGATTGGGAGGTCATTAATATTTGATCTTAACAACCTCCCAGTGATTATATCGACTTGTGGATTGAAATGTCGAGTAATCTAAAACATGAATGTAGTTTTCCATGTCTCTCTCTCTAAAAATCTCCACTGTGTAAAATAATGAACACTTTAGTAGTATGCCTACTGACAAGGGAAGCCTTGGATGAAATTTGCATGTTTGAAAGGGACAAGAATTAATATGGCTTGTAAATTGGATTATCTCTCATTCCTAAAGAATTGTTGTGATGTTGATATTATTCTAGTCTTTGCAATGATTAAACATAGGTTAAATACATCGTGTGAATCTCGCTGCCTCACTCATTGGTTATCATTTACTATTCATTTTATGGATTGATAGATCATTAATATTTGAGCTTAACAAACTCCTAATGATGATCCCGACTTGTGGATTGAAACATTGAGTAATCTAAACACAAATGTAGTTTTCCATCTCTCTCTAAAAATGATAACAAGTACCTACAATCCTTATCTCACCGAAGTCAAAGTGTTGATCCAAACAATCCCATTATCCAATTGTCAATCAAAAGGGGGGGAAATCTCCAAAGGGTTGATTTCCCACCTGACCAATGCAACTACTTTCACTAGTATTGCCTCGTCGAGTAGGGCTCAAGCTTAACGAGGTGAGGAATTTAGGGCACATAGAAACTCTTTGTAAATAGTTAACAATTCCCAAGGATTATCACATATTATAATCCTAGTTAATTAACCTTGGTATGGTGGATAGGCCCTTGGTCTACAACACCCCTAAAACCCCTCAAGGTATGGTGTGCAGGGTTCTGACTACCACCCCCACCCTTGGTGATTTCAACTACACTTGGCAATGGTGCTCCTTTGTAAAGATCTTATCACTACCCTTGCCCCTAGTGCATATAATCACACTCGGCAATGGCATTCCAAGGGTACAAAAAGATTCATAGAAGTATCCAGGCACAAAATGAGCCGTAGTATCCCATCAATAGGTAGTGCACCCCAACCTTTTAGTCCACTCGGGCTATGTTAGGGCAACCAATAATTTTCTCTACCAAGTACATAATTCAAACCACATATTTCTTGCACATATTGATAAAACCTTAATAAAAACCCTCTTAGGCCGACTAACCCTCCCTAAGGCAGGAAATCCTTTTGTAATCTTTCCCAAGAGTAACATTATTCCAAGATTTGGATCTTGTCCTTCCCCCTTCTCACACAAGCCTTAAAACAAGCTCGAGGGTGAAATTAAAAGTTTCAAGAATAAGGTAAAAGTAAGTTACAACTCTTTCCCTTTTGCCCCTTCTATCCCAATTAACTGTAGAGGTCATTTTCTCAAGTTTTCCCATTTCCCAAGGCTCCCTAAGCTCTAGGATATGGTGGTCATCCTCATTGAGTCACAAGCCCTTTCCCTTGAGTGTGTTTCCCTTATCTTCCAACAATATCTCAACTTGTAACAGATTAGTCCTTCCAGTTAAATACCAATGTGCATTGGAAATCATTATCATAACTCAAGAGCATCATAACAAGGAGGTATAAAAATATGCATGTTATTCAACAATTGTGTATAATATCAACCACATTGTTACAAGTACTATTCGTGCCAAATCATCATCAAAGATCACCACTGTTACATACCCATTATCAAGAACATCGATGCTAAATAATTCATTAAAAAGGAAATATCAATGTTGATCATGATCTAAGTAATCACACATATTTCTAGGTCTCTCGTAATCAATCATCAATAGAAGCAAACAATGAGGGGATGATGAGTCTCCTATCAATCAAAACTAAAAATATCAAGCCAAACATCAAGGTGTTACAATCCCTCCTTTCACCTTGAATTTAATATTCTTTCACAATGAGTGGGTTTTCTATACCCAAAACCATACCTCATCCACAAGTCATAGAAGTATCTCACAAAAAGGGGTTGGCAGGCGACTCACTATGAACCATTGATTACTTGCATAAAATGATATTGAACAGCAAAACCAACCACAACGATCAAGATTAAAGGGACACATTGAAAATTTAAAGTGGGAGATAATGAAAGTATATTGTACCAAAAAGTCAACCAATAATAATTAAAGATCTCATGATGTGATTGGAAGGTCAAATGGTCACATAAATTGTCGAGGTATATTCAATTCCCATGAAGGTGTCGGGTCCTTGATATTGCCATGGGGGCATCCAGAGGTAGTGGTCGTACGTGCGAGGCTTGCATTTGACTCCCTGTGCAAACATAAGTGGGATCAAAGCCTACCCTCTTCTCATCCATAACACTGGATACTAATTGTCATGACTACGACCACAATTTCAGTTAATTGAGTTGTGGTTGTAGTAAACATGTGGGAGTTTTCCATCGCTTTCCCATGTTCGATTCCAAGAAAAAAACCTGGAATCCTTAGAGTGACATGCCCATGAATGCAGTTCCACTAACTCTGATCCCATCCTGAAAGACATGAATAAATTTTGGTAATGGGTTGAGGGTAATAAGTTCATCAATTTGATAAAAAAATAAAGGACGCTACTAGTTAACAAAGAAAAGGTTGAAGTATCTTTTTGTTGACATGTAAATCTCCTGCAAATCTCATGGAAACATTAGAGCAACGAATAAGATTTTCCCATATTGAATAATCAGAACTCGAACTTAAAACCTCCTAGACATCCATGACAAATATTTTTTGTTGACGTAGTCTAAACATTCTACGTTTTTACTTTTTATCAGACACTTTTTTTGACTAGTTTTGCCCAAAATCTGGCAGGAAATTCATAAAATTGCAGATTTCAATGGTTGAAATTACATATTTTTACTGTATTGGGGTTTTTGAAGGCGTTGAATCAATTTATGCATTCAAAAATGTGATTTAAGCAATGTGAAATTGTGATTTGGTCAATAATTACATTACTGAATTCCGATGTGAATTGCCAAAACATCAAAACATAAAATGTTTAAACTAAACCTTTTTTGTTGAACTAAAACCTTTCAAACATATGTGACACCAATTTTTCGTCTTGGTTATCCAATCCATCCAATCCATTTTAATTGTGTTGTTGTCCCAAAATAACATCCATTTTAATTGTGTTGTTGTCCCAAAATAACATGCATGGACTTCCACAAAGAGATGTCACATAATTTAGTCACAATGTTTGATCCGGTAATAGTGATGCATAGCTATGGAATAAAATTTTATGAAAAAAAGGACATATAGCAAACAAATAATGATCCATCAATTTATCCGCCAAATCAAAACCATCATCGAAGTTGCTCGAGATCACATGTTGAACATGATAGTAGAACAATAATCTTTCCCCATCTTTTAAGAAAAAAGATTTAGTCAACTAGCGGATCCATAAATTTCATATCCATAGATTTTCGAAAGGGGCACTTGAGTGCCGTATTGAAAGTCTCATCATTAAAAACGAACGTGCAGTTCATTTGTTGTGAAAACGATGGAGTGCAAGATAACTCGGATAAAGACTACGCCACATTGGCGACTTTGATGTATTTGATAATCCCTAGGTTAGTGGAACATTTCGAAGAAAAATTTGTATTGCTTTATAAAATTAGGTAGAACCATGGAGAATCTAATCTAACCATTTTACTAATTTATAGTTTAACCATAATTTAATTATATTTATAAAATGGCAACGGATAGTTGAACAACAATATTGTCATTTATAAAATATAAAATAAGGCTAAAAAAAAATATAGTGTGTCATTTATAAAATATAAAATAAGGTTAAAAAAAATATAATGTGGATTTAGGTAATAATATTGCAATTTATAAAATAAGGTTTTAAAAAATATAATGTTGGTTTAGGTATGCAAGATGTGTATGTAAGCAATGACTTCGTGATATAATAAGTTTTATTTTTATTTCTTATTTGTGAGTTTTGAATTTGAATCAAATGCGTAAAACTTTTTATTTTTATAGCTAGTTTTAATATAGTTGATAATTTTGTAATGATTTTTTAGTATTTTCACAAAACGGTATTAAAAAAAACCTTATACTTTATTAATAAAAAAAGTTTAAAATAGGGCAACATTTTATAATGATCTTTTAATGGAAGGATCAATTTGTGTTCACTTGTCTTTTTAAGGGGGTAACCTCCAAATGAGTTAGGTTTCGATATAATAATATTCTAATACATGATTACTACTTAGCAAACCCTAACCATAACCAAAAGAGTGAGTAAAAAAGTAGACAAACTCAAGTCTTTTTTTTATGAGGCAACGTTATGCCCTAATCCACTAATTCTTTTGAAATTTAGATGAGTTGGACTTCGTAAAATTGGCTAAAATCTCTAAGGATGAAGTTTCATGGTCAAATTTTCCATCAATTTGGTAGAATTATAACCTTCGTCAAAATTCCTATTAGATTTGGGGAAGAATTTTAATAGAAACGTGGTTGAGTTTGTCCACTTTTAATTCACTCATAACCAAATGCTAACTACATAGTGGGCCTTCTTTAATGAAACCATATTACAATTATTCAATACTAGCTACTCAATGGGCCTTCTTTAAAGAGGTTAGTTTACATTTATTGGATGCTAACTACTTGGTGGGCCTTATTTAGTAGTGGATCTAATCCACATTACATTAATTGACCACCGTACATATTCTATTATTGATTCTAATGGGCCTATATATCCTTATTACACCCTTAGGAAGGATCCCACCATTCCACCCCCCTTCAGTAGTGGATCTAGTCCACATTACATTAATTGACCACCATACATATCCTATTATTGATTCTAATGGGCCTATAGATCTTTATTACACCCTTAGGAAGGATCCCACCATTCCACCCTCCTTCATTAAGCATTGTACTCAAGCTCTAATGTCACTTGTAATGATCTTTAGCACATAAAATGTTCATCAACTAGATATTCAAGAAATTCCTTATACTTCATTTATAAAAAACCCTTAAGGTAGGGCAACACATTACAATGATCCTTTTATGGAAGGATAAACTCCTATTCACTTGCCTTTTCAAGTGGGAAATTGTCTAATGAACCACACTCCAATATAATAATATTCCAATACATGATCACATAAACACGACTTCATCCTTAATTATAACTACATGTAAACCCTGACCATAACCAAATGCTAACTACCACATTTGAACTTAGATCATCTTTATCGAAAGCACAACGTAAAATTGGAACTCTACAAACACTTCTCTTCTCACTAACAATACAAGTTTTTTTTAATTCATTTGGTAAATTAAAGCACATCAAGTTCGATATTTGTGCTAGAAGAAATTGTATAAACTTGAGAAATGTATAAACAACCAAAAGAGATACAAGAGCAATTTGCCACATACTACTCAAAATTAGGGTTATATATTCATTTTTGTAACCCTTTGTCTAAGTGAAGATTACAAACATCATTGACTAAATCAAGGTTAGTTGCTAATTTGGCCATGTTTACAGTTTCTAGAGATACAATGATATTTTTCTATTAATACTATTTAATTGGTTACTGGGTGAATATACCCCCCTCCCCTGGAAAACATATTAATGATTGACACTACTTTATAATTCCCTTTTGCATGCTTTTCTAAGTGACCATTAAAATAAGTTAGATACATCTAATATTTATACATTTTGAAATTATTTTCCTTATATAAATATTTCTCTCTTTTATCAACTCCTACCTAAAAAGATATACATTTTCTTTTCATATATATTCAATAAATTGCACATAATACATCTTTTCATACTTTCCTAAATAATTATTAAAATAAGTTAGATGCATCTAATATTTTTGAATAGTGTTCAAAACATCAATACCTCTCTATTTTTATCAACTTGATAACTAAAGAGATACATGCATCTATCATTCATAAATCTGACTAGACTTTCTTTCTTTTATATATTATTATATATTATTTTTATTTTTATTTTTTATCAGCTCAATATATATAAAAATGTATGCAACTTCTTTCTATTGCACATGACTTCTTCTTGTTTATACATAGTTATAGAGTGCCTCTTTATATGCATTGGGTTTTGAAATGGTTTGTCGTGCATTTAAAGATATGATGGGTTTTTCTTTTCTATCATTTTTTCTTTGATATTTTTTTAGTCAACTAAGGAGTTTGCTAATGAAAGAGGAGTCCCCGACTTTATACTATTTGAGATATTGGATTCAAATTACATGAAACCAAGGGGTTTGCTAATGAAAATGGAACACTTGGCTCTAGATCACTTGAGAGATATGATGGGTTTTTCTTTTTTATCATTTTTTCTTTGATATATTTTTAGTCAACTAAGGAGTTTGCTAATGAAAGAGGAGTCCCCGACTTTATACTATTTGAGATATTGGATTCAAATTACATGAAACCGAGGGGTTTGCTAATGAAAGAGGAACACTTGACTCTAGATCACTTGAGACATTTGATTCAAATTGCTTTATTCGTGATGCCTTTTCATTCTATCGATGAGCTTTTTGAATGCGACTATCTGCATACAAGGAGAAGGCATCGAGGTCATATCCACAACAACAACAACTTGAGAAGAAGGGCTAGGCATCTGAATCAATGTCACTGGTCTTTATCAATTGATACACTATTTTGGTGTTAGCATATGTGGAGGTTTCCTCTTTGATGATCATCATCCCATGGGTGTATCATGTTTATTCTTTTTCATAGAGATAAAAGTTGTTGGATAAGAATCTTGCAGATGATATGTTTATTGGCAAAATTTGCAATGAATTCATAACCCAATATCTAGATCCATTGAGAATTATCTTACTCTAAAACTATTTTATTTAGTGAATCGAGACTTTGGTCAAGCTCAACATGAATTTGTACTTTTCTTTCGAATTTTAACTTGAAAAATATGTTTAATTCATTTCCTATTCTTTCTTAAACTTATGTAATCACAAGTAGATGGAAAGATTCGAAAATGTCACCTTTACTGCAACTGGGATTCAAAAATGTCACCTGCTATAGCTGGTGTTGAAAAACAAGATTCCATTATAATCAAGTAGGATTTTCATACTGAAAGTGGTGTGGGACAACAAAATTCCTTTACAATCAAGTAGGGTTTGCATATTGGTACTGCGCTTTGTCACCTAAACCAATAACATGAAAGTT
>ML841591.1:0-10161 GCA_009831015.1 Picea engelmannii | reverse complement strand
CTTCTCTCCTCTCACTACATCTTCCTGTCATTGTGACATCTAGTAGAGCTTTCTTTCTCTATTTCTCTTCTCTTCTTTTAGGTGCTACAGCACATATACCTTTTCATGTATGTTTAGCTTATTTTATTTTATGCTTTTGGAGTAGCCTTGTGCACTCCTACAGGGCTTTATCAGGGACATGGACCTGTCTTTTTGGTTATTTGTTGGACATTAATAAACTTTTCTTATCCTATCTGATCTTATCAGCGTGTAATACAAGCTACTTCATAGTGAAATATTTTTTGAACTTTATGCAATAAACATAGTTTCCTTTTTCGGAAACCTATTTCGTGGTAACTATTTTCTCTTGTGTTAGTGCTCATCACGTGGAATACATTTAACTGGTAGTGAATATGTCTTTGATAGCTTATGTTGTAGATTGAATAATTGATCTATAGTGCTGAGCTAAAATGCATCGTAGCTTGTTTGAAATCAGTCACCACCCAATGTCAATTTTTGTGGCAGCATTTACAAGTCAGCAAATTACTGATGTTGATCGTCAAGTGTCTTAGTGGAGGGTTTATGTTGTACCCTTCTCATCACTGTCTGGTAAAACATTCAGAATAGCCACCATTTTTATACTGTTTTGGTTATGATAGGTTTTCTGTAGTTCTTCAGGACACGCCTGTCCTAGAATATCTTTTGTGATCCAGGTATATGTTTTGTGAATATTTAGTTTAGCTATTTTCCACTTTGCATTCTCGTTATGCTTACTCCTTAAGTTTTGTCACATACCACAAATAACTGCCCGTAACTGACGTTCTTTAATGCCTTCCAAGTTCCAACCAAAGTTTCATAATTCTGTTTTTCCACAGTAGTTAAAAATTGATAGGTAGAACCTTGAAAAGGTTGGGCTACGTGATATCGCTTCTATTCCAAACTCTATTATAAATATAATTTACACTTTCTGATGCTCTTTTTGTTTTTGATTTCTTGTAGGGGAGCAAAAGAGCATAAATTCTGAACTCTGGCATGCTTGTGCTGGACCCCTTGTTTCCTTGCCCCCGGTGGGTAGCCTTGTGTATTACTTTCCACAAGGCCACAGTGAACAGGTAAGAATTATTTAAGAGGCTCTTGGCTTTATCTATGATTGTCATGCTATGGGCTCAGTGTAAACGGATCACAGTTAACATAAATGCAGAACCTTGACACCGCCTTTTTAAATGTGTTTATTTTCATACTTGGTTGTGATTTAAGATTTGTCTGTTTGGGGAATGTGAGAATTCAACTGGAAGTTACATTCTTCATTAAGTTATCTCATATCTATCATGGAAGTGTATTGCTCACTTGTATTAAGGTTGCTTTTCAAATTCATTTAGTGAAGTGTATAGTACGGTATTTTAACAATTGGTCATCTTGAAAATTTTCCTAAAGTCGACTAGCATGTATACAGTTGTACATGTTTGATATTATTACTGCACCAATATTGATCATTTGTCACTAGAATGTTCGCATTACATGGACACAGACTACAGATATTTAATAGCGTACCTTATTACACTCTGAATTTCTGAAAAGGCTTATTCCTATCTTACACTAGTTGTTTCTGTGTTGGCTGGTCATTATCAGAGATGCTATATCTAAAGGCAATCCTCTTATGTTTCTCAACCTTCAACTAACCATTTACTCAACACATGAACACCCAAAGCTTGTTAGTAAGAAGGGAATTGGAGAGCTGTAACTCTATAGTGTAATTGCTTCAATTGGTATTTTCAATCACATTGAAAGGTAATTTTGGCCAAAATTTTTATAAGATAAGATAAGAAAATTTTATTAATGTCCAATGAATGACCACAAAAGTAGGTCAATGGGACTGACGATTACAACAAGTATGAGTACAATGTGGGAGTGCAAATGCAGCTCTGTTGAGAGAGAGAGAGAGAGAGAGAGAGAGAGAGAGAGAGAGAGAGAGAAGGTGTCAAGGTCTCTCGGATATGATGGCCGAGGGTGAGGGGGGCGAACTGGGCACTCGCTCGCTATTGGAGTCCTCAGGAATTATCAGGGGGTCTGGCCGTGTGATCCCGGGGTGGATGTAGGATTGGGGTATACTCCTAGCATCCGAGGCCGAAAGAAAGAAACTCTAGATAGATCTCTGGCAGCTCATCTGAATCTGGGAGATAGTTTGATAGGTGGGAGGCGTCCTGTTCTAAATCTGTCTGGAGCTAACCCCTCTATACCTATGAGAATGCATGAGTTGATGTACAGTTCGACACCTTCAAACTGGTCTCGATGATAACGATTTGACTCCCCGAGGGGGAGGCTGAGGAGAGACACGAGGTCTCACCAATTTGCTGTTTGGTGCATTTCGGGGCTCTGCTCGCTGCTTGTTGCTTCGATGTAATGGTTGAAAGTATGAGGTGATCGTCCTGGTTGTCCCGAGGTGGGGTATATAGCATGCAAGAATTGAGATCTATGGATGAAAATCTCCTTGATGAAGAGGGCTAGGCATCTCTAGTCTTTGTATCGAAAGAAAGTAGAGAGTGATCCCCTTGAATCCCTATAGAGGTAATGGTAGCGTCCTCTGATCTCATAGTATATGGGGCACCTAAAGATGAGGTGCATCTATGTCTCCGACTCTTACAAGTGGCACATTTGGCAGATCCTATCTGACCGTGCTATATGGTGGTTTGTCTCAATTCAGAGTCGATGAGATCCAACCTAGAGTTGTCCCAGAGGGATCCTGAGTGAGTGCATACCTGCGTGTATAAGGGGGGCAGATGACGATGCCATCTCGTAGCTCCAAAAAATGCTCTAGGTAGAATTTGAGAAGGACATCTTCGAGTTTAGGCTCGTCAAAGGTGAGGTCCAAGTGACCTGAATGTACATCCTGTAGATGTCTTGTCTAATAGCCTGATTCAGTATCCGTCTAGTTGGCAACAGATGGCGTGGTGCATCAAGGGAGAAACTGAATGAGGGGAGGTGCTCTGGGGAGATAGTCATCCACTGAAGAAGTCGAGACGCCTTTGAGAACTGACCACGTGTACGATCTGAGCGGGGATCCAAAGTAAGAGCCTTTGAGGCGCAAAGAGCGAGGTAGGGGTACCTCTCTCTTTTAATGGTAGTGTCTTTGAGAAATCTGACTCTATGAAGGAAATAGATCAAGCGAAAGATGACCTCAAGGCGGAATGGGTGGACGTCGAACTCTGCCTGAATAATGGGCTATGGAATTGTTTACTTACAGTGGATGATACACTCGAGAAGTAGGGTCTAGACGCTCTCCAACTTGGCCCAGTCTGTTTGTAACAAGCTTAGCCCCCAGATCTCGGAGCCATAGAGAAATATGGGTTTGATGATCGCCTCCTTGAGGTAGAGTTTGGACGAGATGTCTTGAAACTAACCCAGGAAGCACTATCTCTCGATGAGGGCCAGGGAACCATACCCTTTACTGAGTGGAGGTTGAAGGGCCTATCACATACTGAAATGGGGCCCCGTGAATTGTACTCCTAGATAAGTGTAGGTTGTGGTGATCTCAATCTTTGCCCCTCAGTAGTAGAAATGTAAGTCTGTAAGAGAGCTCTTCGATGCATTGAAGATCAGAATCTTGGTTTTACCCAGGTCGACTGTTAGCTGTCGAAGGTCACAAAAGTTGGCCAGTGCGTTGATCTATCTTTACAGACCCTCATGAGTGGAGGCTAACATGACCAAGTCTTTAGCGAATAAAAGTAGAGAGATCTACACCTGATGTAGAAGACAACCATCCCCCTCCTAGATATGCTTATAGAGGAAAGATTCTAGCTTATCAATATAAATCCTAAAGAGTGTCGACGAGAGGGGGCACCCCTGTTTTACCCTGATTGTACTTTGAATGAAATCGGAAAGGACATGTGCCATCACGAGGCGTCTCGAAACTGACTCATACAACCTCATTATGGCTACTAGGAGGCTCTCAAATTTTCCAATGTCACAGAGTATTTGGAATAATTCATCCCTCGGAATTGTGTCGAACGCTTTCTGGAAGTCTACAATTCAAGTGTAAACCTCCGAAGAGTGATGACAAGCCTCTTCAATAATGGCTCGGAGTGTGAAGACGTGATAAGTCGTTTGGTAGTTTGGGCAAAAACCAGCTTGCCCTCTTGCCCTAAGATGACGCCTCTCCAACTCCTCAGACAACGACTAGTGTAAGACTGTGGCGTAAAGCTTGGAGAATGTGTGACCCACCGTGATAGTTCGGTAATTATTTGGATTGGAAGTACTCCTCGATTTGTGGATGGGATGAAAAATATGTCGTGTCCAGGGCGGGGGAAGCTTGAACATACCACCTTGTTAAATAAATCAACAATATAAGACTCAAGAGATTGAACGCCATGCTTAAGGAACTCAGCTTGAAGCTCTTCCTCATTTGCTGCTCTATTGGTATTCATAGCTCTGGTTGCTCTCTTAATGTCCCGCTCAGAGAAGAGGTGGCACAAGGAGGGGGAAGAGGAGATGTGGGTGGGAGGTTGTCCAGGAATGTCAAAATGGGAAGTGGTATGGGAGAACATGGCCCAGAGTCAAGGTTGGGCAGGGTGGTGTGGTGTTTAGGGAAAAGGGCACGCTAGAAGGATTTTGGGGAGTGGGTATGTTTTGCAAAGGTGAGGGCATGAAGATGGGTTATGAGTGAGGGTGAGATGAAGCCGCTTGTGGAGGGATTTGCATTCATCATCGAGCCAACGGTTCATGGGGCAAGAGCCAGGGGTAGGTTTATGGTTACGCTGACAAGTAGAGTGAGGGTAGGATTCAAGGGTTGCCTCCATGAGGACTGTGGAAAGAATCTCATATTTGGATGTGGTGGTGTCCAATGATCTAAAGTGGGAGATGGTGGGGAGCAATTCCTTAAGGCGAGTAGTGTAGGAGTCAACATAATCTCTATCAAAGAGGAAGGTAGTGTGGGAGGGTGGTGGGGTGGGTTAGGGGTGGGAGAAGGGGGGATGTAGAGAGGGAGAATGTGAGGAGGGCATGGTCGGCCAGAGGGAGGCAAGATATAAATAAGTGGTGGATATGCGAGAGGAGATCTAGGTTGGCCAAGTCATAGTCAACCACACTGGCCCCCCCACTATGGGGGAAGCAAGTAAAGTCATTAGAGCTCGGAAAACAAGGGAGCCCATTCATGATCAGTAAGTCATGGGATTCCCCCAGTTGCAAAAGGTGTCCCCGTAACTTGTGAGGGGCCCATATTTGTTCTGTGTAAAGAAATATAACTGATAAATCTTAAATATTTATCAGATCTTAAGCTACAACAATTTTACAATATTTGGGACAGCCAAACAACACAAAGCAAATAGCATCAAAACATAAAATTTTATTCATACTATCCATGTGCATACAGGGATTTCGCCCAGCCTGGGTTTACATGGGTTGTACGACCTGTACGGGTCCGTACACATGCTGGTAGTACTCAGTGTGTCCTTATCACAAAACTGTGACTACAACACAACCCAATTTTCTCTATTCCTCTACCGAGACACTGATAAACACAGTCAATATGCCAATCTCTTATCTGGGTACTGGTTCTTCTCTTTGCTGGGTGAATGGACAGTCGTACGAATCCCGTACTGTACGGATTTTTCCTGTCTAGGTAGTTTGTTTGTTGTTTTTGCTAAATAGTGGTCTTGGCTCAACCTCATAGCCTCCACTCTTGTTTGGTTAGATCCGTCTTGCTCTATATTATAACCTACTTGATCTTTCCCTTTTGGTGTGCTTGCTGCTGGCCCTGACTTGGCTTCCTTTGCCAGACTTAGGCCCTAGCTCGACCCCTTTTGGTAATTGGAATAGTTGTTGGTCCTACGTGCCTCCTTGTCCAGCACAGTGAGACCCGACTTGGTCTTTGTCTCAGCCCCTACTCGGCCTTCTTGTTCCTTGGTGTATTGCTGACCCTACCTTGGTCTTCCTAGCTCTCGACCTCCTCCTCTGGAAGTGCCTCCTTGCCTTAGTCAACCAACTTCTCTCCTTGAGGTATCTTTGAGAGTGAGGTTTGCTAGGTTACTTGTAACCCTAGCCCTTTTTCCTCATGCATTCCTAGCCCTAGGATCCTAGGATCCTCTCATTAGGACTTGATCCAAGGGTGGGGACTTAATCAAGCATTGAGATGCATCCAATGGCTGCGATGCAATCTTAGCTTGAGTTAGGTGGTCCCCACCATTATAATGTTGTCTAGTCATAAGTTGGGCTTCCTCCTCATTACTAGACACCTCTAATGAGGAGGAATTACTTGCTTGAGCTACAAATTCTAACACTCCCTCTTAGCGAGGGAGGTTCTACCATTGGAGCTACCTCCTCCATGATCAACATCTTGCGCTGTTGCTGCTCCCTCTGCATCTGGAAATCCTGCTCTATCTAGATTTGGATGTCTTGCACTGAAACTGCCAGCTGCTTCCTCTAGATTGGAGTCACTTGCTCCTTCTGTACTTGAGTGGCCAACTCACTCTGCACCATAGAGCCCTGCTCTTGTGCTAGAACTACTTGCTACTTGTACTTCAACAACATTCTTCCTTTGCACTAGAGCACCCTGCACCTCTGCTGTGCTAGAACTTTTTGTAGCCTTCTGCTGCTCGTCCCACTGTGATAGCTCTTTGAGATGAGCCTCCTGCTTTCTCACTGTCACTGGATGCCATTCTTGTCTCCCTCTAAGTCCCTTCAAGCTCCTGCTACTGCTTTAGCTTTGCGATCCCTCCCAGATCCCATGGATTTTGATAACTCTTGCCTGGAACTGAGAACTCCCATGTCAACAGAACACTCTGGGCTATGGTTACTGTGATACTCCACAATTTCCCGTTCTTAACTGATCTCATCTTCCACTGCACTTGAGGTTGAGGGTTAGGGCATTCCTTGCCCATTCAACCCTCCTCTTCCTTTGCAACTCTTGCACAAGATCTACTGAGTCCTTTCGACCCTTCTTTGTTGTTGTCACTACTATTACAACCCTCAACTCTGCCACTAACCTTGCTGTCCTTGGCCTCTAGAACAACCCTCAAGGAGCCCTTGAGTCTGTCTTCACCTTGCTGCTGTTTCGGTGCTATCCAACCCTCTTTTCTTGTGTTGTAGCAACCTCTTACAATTGCTGTTACACCCTGTAATAGATCCTCATGGCTGCCCTTCAATGGCTCTCCAAATCAACCCTTAGAAGATTGTTGTAACAACTTTAGGAGAATGTTGTCACAGTCCTCTTTCTAGGCCTGTAGCTGCTATCCAGCTTGATGCTTTCTGGAGGCTTGCTGCCCCTCTCCTAGGCAGGCCGAACCCTCTGGCAGCTTCTTACAGGCTTGGCTGAGCCCCTTCTTCAACCTGTAGCAACCTCTTTCGAATTCAACTCGGTCTTTATTCCTTAGTTGAGATGATTGCTGACCCTAGCTCGACTCCTCATATACGCAATGAGACTTATGCTTGCCTCCTGGTGCACACACAGAGACCCAACTTGGTTTTTGTAGAGACCCGACTTGGTCTCTGAATGAGCCCTTCTTGGCCTCCTCTTACTCCTTCAGTTTAGAGAGTATGGCATCTCTCTGGATCTAATTCTTCCCTTGTCTCTGCAACATAGGGCTTAAATACTTCTATTGGGGCTGTCAGAACCTAGCTCTGATACCATGAAGAAATATAACTGATAAATCTTGAAAATTTATCAGATCTTAAGCTACAACAATTTCACAATATTTGGGACAACCACACAACACAAAGCAAATAGCATCAAAACAAAAAAATTTATTCATACTATCCCTGTGCACACATAGATTTTGCCCAGCCTGGGTTTACATGGGCCGTACGACCTGTTTGGGTCCGTACGCCTGCTGGTAGTACTCAGTGCGTCCTTATCACAAAACTGTGACTGCAACATAGCTCGATTTTCTCTATTCCTCTACTGAGACACTGATAAACACAGTCAATATGCCAATCTCTTATCTGGGTACTGGTTCTTCTCTTTGCTGGGTGAATGGACAATCGTACGAATCCCGTACTGTATGGATTTTTCTCGTCGAGATAGTTTGTTTGTTGTTTCTGCTAAACGGTGGGCTTGGCTCGACCTCACAGCCTCCACTCTTGTTTGGTTAGACTCGTCCTGGTCTATATTGTAACCCTACTCGACCTCTTCCTTTTGGTGTGCTTGTTGCCGGCCCTAACTCGGCTCCCTTTTCCAAACTTAAGACCTAGCTCGACACCTTTTGGTGTGCTTGCTGCTGGCCCTAACTCGGCTCCCTTTGCTAGACTTAGGCCCTAGCTCGGCCCCTTTTGGTAACTGGAATAGTTGCTGGCCCTACGTGCCTCCTTGTCCAGCACAGTGAGACTCGACTTGGTCTCTATCTCAGCCCCTACTCGGCCTTCTTGTTCCTTGGTGTATTGCTGACCCTACCTTGGTCTTCCTAGCTCTCGACCTCCTCCTCTGGAAGCGTCTCCTTGCCTTAGTCAACCAACTTCTCTCCTTGAGGTATCTTTGAGAGTGAGGCTTGCTAGGCTACTTGTAGCCCTAACCCTTTTTCCTCATGCATTCCTAGCCCTAAGATTCTCTCATTAGGAACATGATTCAAGGGTGGGGACTTAATCAAGCTTTGAGATGCATCCAATAACTGTGATGCAATCTTAGCTTGAGTTAGGTGGTCCCCACCATTATAATGTTGTCTAGTCATAAGTTGGGCTTCCACCTCATTACTAGACACCCCTAATGAGGAGGAATTACCTGCCCGAGCTACAAATTCTAACACTGTGAACACCGATGAAGGCCCACAGACTCTGGTTCTAACTCTTGGAGACAAAGTGCATCCTCAACCTTGGCATGAAGAGATATGTGTAGGTTTTTGGTGCGGGCATTAAAGTCACCTAGAAGAATGACCTCTCTAAGTATGGAATATTGGGAGATGTTAGCATAAAGGTCAATGAAAGGGTTCCCCTCGGACTCCCTATGAAGTGCAAAGTGTGACAAGTTTGGGGGGAAGCAACAAACTACAATGTAGATATCTCGGAAGAGGGGGTTGTTTGATGGAACCATACCCACAAAAATCTGGCATGCTCATTTGAAGACACCATAGTAACCCTGTTCTTGAGGGAATCCTGTATAAGATAAGCAACCCCCCCAAACCCTCTGACACTGTTGGATCTGGTCTCCTGTTAGCAAGACAATGCCCAATGATACCCATGGATCAGAGATGGCGTTCGCATGGGGCTCACATGTGTCTCTGTGAGGAAAAGGAGATTGCAAGACTTGATTGCATCCAGAAGCGTACTTGGTGAAGACCAAAACACACCATTAAAGTTCCAACAACCAATGGAGATAGTGGGTTTGCTCCCCCTAACCTGTCCTCGAGTTGAATTAGATCATCAGTTGGACCAAGGACGAGAGTATCTCGGGGGGTCGAATCACAGATGATGACTTTGAGGTCTCGAATAATTGCCCACTTACCTTCTTTCCACGCCGTTGTAACCTGGTCTCTATACATCTTGAGTTTCGTCTGCTAAGATTTGGTGAGGTTAGCATTGAGAAAGATTCTTTGTGTGGGTGGGAGCAAAGAGAGTTTTCTCTTAGTCGGAGAACTCTAAGGCTGTCGTCTAGTGTCTGAAAACGGAGGAAGAGTGTGGAGTTGGGGCCCATCCATGCATGCTCAAGGGTGAGGTCCTTCAGCTCCAAAATGTTGTGAAGGAAAGAGGTGCCTATCTGTAGGGGGTCTGATGTCCACGCACCCTAAGATTAAGTTCTCGGGTTCGACGGAGTCATTCCTCATTTAATTTTTCTTGTACCACCCCTTCAAACATGGCGAGCGGGGGAGGTTGTTCCCTTTTTTGGACCACATCAACCCAAGAATTAAGTGTTTTTTTGTTGCATCTCCGCCTCCTCTTTAGAAAGGGCATGCTGTGATCTCATCTCTTGCAGAATTTTTATATTTGAGATTTTTGTTTGGAGCACGGGGGAGTGCACAATTGGGTTTTGTAAATGGATATTTTCTTGTTTTTTCATTTCGGAAGCCAACTGTTTGAGGTCGGTGACATTTGAATGGAGTTGCTTGTTTTCAGTCTCGAGAGATTCCATCCTCCGCAACAGATTTTTGACCTAAGATGTATAGTATGAAAAGTCATGCTCCATGGCAATGTCCATGGGGCTATATATTCGTTTGTCACTGCTGCTACAATTGGTGATCCATTCCTGTGTCTTGATTGTAAATC
>ML841590.1:21353-38329 GCA_009831015.1 Picea engelmannii | reverse complement strand
TATTTATTAATCAATTTTAATCTAGACTAACTCTACTAATATTTTTGTTTATCCTAAGTCTGTTCATGCAGGGATGGAAGGCGGGATAATGGAGGCTGACAAAGGACAAGGGGGAGAGGATGCAGCGGATGAAGGATGCAGCAAGGTGATGGGGAAATGAGTGACAAGAATGGAGGGAGGAAAGAGGAATCACCTGAGCCATACTTCGTCACCGGGAGAGATGCCAAATCAACAGTCGAAGAACCGAATCGCCTATAATTATAGGACCCTAACATAGGCTCCACCTGGGGATGGCAGCTTCTTTCAGGAGGTGTCAAGAACCACAGACTGCTGGACTTGCAGACCAGATCTTTATCCATCGAGCTGATCCCAAAATCTTATTCTGCAACCTATACTTGTTTTGATCTTGCAACTGAAAATGAAATCAAATGAACGCTGCTGAAAAAGAAATGCTCATAATGCTGAGCTTATTCATTTTTTCCTACCTACCCTACTGCAATCATTGCTCATCTAGGTAATAGAAAAATGCCAATGGAGCCAGTCCAGTAGTAGATTTAGTGGCTCTGTTCTTTCACTGTCTGTGAGGAAAATCAGAAATGAGCCTGCTACTCGTGCTTGAGAGTAACTTCCATCGTGTTTTCCCTTGCATAAGATTTGATCATCCCAAACAATAGGAAAAACATCAGCAACAAAAAAATATCTTGTATTAAAGAACTTCTCCATATAGGTAGCTACATGATCAATATAGGTTTGGCCCATCTTTGGATCTTCAACTTCAAACAACTCAACATCAAGACTCGATTTTTCACCTATGCATTCTGTGTCTTTCAACACATCCTCCTCTGACTGTGGATGCTGTGAAGGTTTGTGGAATGATGCCTCAGCTGCAGAAGACAAAGACTTTGATTGCCTGACCATGTCAATATCATAATAGCTTTTTATCTCATGACTGGAGAATGAAGAATAATTTTGACCACGCATGCCATCTAACAGATCATCTATTGGATTCTGAAAAGACTGGTAAGACTGATGCATTGACTCAAATGAAATTTCCTGCTTGTTTCTGTATTCACTCTCCAACACTTGTCTAAGAGTCTTCTTCAGAATTCGAAATGAATTAAAGCACAATGGTACAGAGTTATTTTGGATTAACTCAGAATTTTCCTCAGGCTCTAAGCTATCATCAAGAATTTGAAAATCAATGTCTGTCAAGGGCTGCGATACTGGGTTTAGAACAACCTCCATATCCTTAATGGTATCATCAATTGATTGGTCAGAGACATGTCTGTCCTCACTATTTACGACTGACCTAGAGTTTCTTTTCAGGAATTGAAGAGATGAGAAACATATGGGCAAAGTGCTTTCACTTACTCTGATATTTTCTGTCTCTTCCCCATCGCTATCATGACTGTTGTGCCAGGGATGATTGTCACATCTGAACGGTAAATGATCTTCTTCCTGACAATGACATGCTGCCGGTTTCTCTAAACATTCCACCTCTATTTCCGCTTCAAGATCATCATCATACTGATCCCACTTGGGTGAATCGTCCACAGATGAAATGCCATTGAACATGCACATCATATCAGCTGGTTGTTCTTCTACAAGTTGAGATGGAGCTTCATCTTCGTTTGTGTTGTGAACTGAGTACATGAAAGAGTTATTATCCAAACCATGGTACCAAGGATGAGCAGCGACATGATTGGGAACTATGACACTTTCTTTCTCTGAAATCAAGGGACCATGATGTCTTTGGACAACAAGCTCCTATTTTATGTTAATCTTCTGCATCATCTTTTCCATGGCACTGGCCAAAATCTCCAGTTTAGCTTCTGATGATTTCAGCTGCTCCATTTCTTTGTCCTTCAACTGTGACCTCTTGATCAGCAAGTTGGTCTCCACATAAACAACAATTCTCTGCATTTCTTCAAGGCTTGTAGTGTTCCTTTCTCTTAACTGAAATGTCATCTCAGGATCGAAGGCATCGGGGTAATGCAAGTGGGCAGATCCTGGGGGTGGCCTTATATCAGCAGGTATTGCATGATATACATTATTGAATCTGGCTAAAAAATGATGTATTGTTTCCCCTGGCTTTCTTTTCAGGTGCTCATACTCTTCTAGGATAAGGAAAACATTTACCCTGATTACCCACCTATCCAAGAATACTTGCATGAACTGATGAAAATTTCTGATGCTTGCAGTAGGAAGGTTCTTAAACCAATCTTTGACTTTTCCTCCCAGAGACAGGGAAAACATTCTGATGTAGACATCGTCATCTTCAACCTCATAAAGGTCAAGGAAATCCTCAAGGTTTTGAATATGTTTTTCAGCAGTAATATTGACATTCTCTCCATCAAACCTGGGCAGATTATTGATGTACTTGACAGGGAGGTCATGGAGAATAGGAGGCAAGTCTAGAGGCTTGTATCGGTCTGGGACTTTTGCAAGCACAGGAGATGAAGAAAGGGGCTTACAAACATCCATAGGTTTAGCAGGAGCAAGAGAAAAAGCAGGAGGCTTATGTCTCACTAGGCTTTCTACAGGTGCATCTGGGATGTGCACAGGAGTGTGAGACTGTACATAATCTACCATTGGAGATATGATCTCTTGAGGCTCATCAATTGACTGATGGTCAAAATACTCTTCAACAATATACCTTTGATCAGGCTTGGAAAAAGACAAGACATGATTGCAAATAAAACCAAATATGTCTTGAATGCAATTTGAGCTTGAATACCTGGTCTTTCTAGGCTACTTGGTCATGCTTCAGGTTCTTCCTCCAGTGGAGTCTTCGAGCTGGCACTGTCTGGAGCTGTTTGGAGTTGCCAGGTGAATGATTTCAGCCTTCTTGGTGTCTGGTCACTGTTCACCATCAGTGATCAAAGCTGGATCTTGAAGTGTACTACTGGGAAAAGTTCCCTATTGGAGTCACCATTCTGTTAGCGCTCTGTAATTTGCCCAAGGCTATGAGGCAGTTACAGAGGCAACATCAAAACCACTTCAAGTCTTCGATCTAGCCCTCCAAGACTCAGAGAGGGATCTCTCTATCTAATATAGCTTTGTTTGAGGAGATATCAGGCTAGTTAATGAAAACAATGTGCTTTGTTGTAAAAAGGGTTTATAAATTGGTTGAGACAGTTTACACATCCATTGGGCTATGGTGTCTGCAATTAATTAGGAATGAAATACAGCCATAAAAGAGGAAATATGACTTCCACAGGGCGAGATAATACACTCACTGGATCTTTTGCAGCTTAAATGATGGACAGAGGAAAGGGTGAGAAAGATAAATTCGACCAAGAAGCAGTCAAGAATTCCTTAATCAAAAACATCAGAAGATAAACATTTAAATATTTAAGAATCGGAATCAGGGTATCAGAGATAAATCCTGAGACATAACGCTATTCATAAAGATTAGATTCAGAAAACAAAGTGGTTACAGAGCAAGAAACATTTAACTGAGAAAATCACATCACCAGTGAGCATACGCAAGAATCCTGTAAGGTGCCTTCCTTTCATTAATGGAAGAACTATAAAAAAAGTTACAGCTTGATAGCCACAGGACGTGAAGATCCAACCCTTTTACATTAAAATCATCTCAATAAATAAGATAGATCATCCTGACAAGTTTCTCAAGTCGGTTTAACCGTCTTGGCCAAAAATAGCCACCACTCCCTCGAAATTCAGAGTTTTTTGCCATGAAAAATGGACCGTTTCTCTGCGAAACAGGGGTCCGATCAGACGTGATTTTCTCTTCAATGATGACACCTGGGTGAAAAATGAAAGAGTTTATTGTATATGGGCATGTTCTAGACAAAAAACTCTTTTGGTTTCTCCAAATTCATCCCCAGCTGGCCGTGACAGCTCCTGCAAAATCAGGACTGAAACGAAAAATTTAAAATATGGAAAAATAGGCCTTGAAGATGTCTTCGACTCTCTCTGCTCATAACTCCGTTGCAAAAAATGGAAAAAGGTTTTTGTTCCTCATCCCGTTCTGAGCAAAAACCTCTCTCATATTTTTAAAATTCGTCTCTATTTGCTCAAAATCTCCTCAGGAAGAAGACATGGTAACATAGGCAAAAATGGCAAAAAATTGGGGAAAGTGATTTTTTGGCGGGAAAACGACATTCCGGACCCCCCCCCTTCGTTAAACGTAGACCGCCAGGGGGGGTCCAGAATTGAACCTGGGTCGTTGATTTAGTTGGTTAAATCCAGGCCATTTAGATTTGCTTGGGTTTTATTTTAAATTCTGGACCCCCCCCCCCCCCTCGTTAAAAGTTGAACTCACGGGGGGGTCCAGAATTGAATAAGGTGCGTTGATTATTTTTTGTTAAGTGGATGGGGGGCGCGCTTGCATGGAGGTGTGCATGGGTTTAGTTGGGCGGGAGTGTAACGTGAGGGGGAGTTGGGTAGTGGAATATGACATGGGAGTGACGTAGGGAGGAGTGGACGTAGGGGATGGGGAGTGAGTGGATGGTGAGGTAGTGAGGTGGGGTAGTGACTTAGGTTATTTTGTTTTATGTGTTTTCTTTTTAAATTTTTGTTTTAAATATGTTTTATTATATGTAATATTACCTATGTCAAGTATTTTTTTCATGTTTTCTTTTTATTTGCTTTGTATTTTATACATAATGTTTTATATATATATATTTTTTTTATATTTTGGTTTTTTCTTTTTATGTTTTTGTGTTTTATTATTATTTTTTATTGTTTTATGCTTTAATGTATTTTATTACCTTTTAATTTTTTAATGTTTTTTAATGTTTTTTACTTATTTAATTTTTTGTTTTGTTTTATTTAATTAAAACTAACTTTAATTGCTAACCTAAGTTCTTAACTCAATTAATAATTAATTAATTAATGATTAATTAATTACTAAATAGTTATTTATTAATCAATTTTAATCTAGACTAACTCTACTAATATTTTTGTTTATCCTAAGTCTGTTCATGCAGGGATGGAAGGCGGGATAATGGAGGTTGACAAAGGACAAGGGGGAGAGGATGCAGCGGATGAAGGATGCAGCAAGGTGATGGGGAAATGAGCGACAAGAATGGAGGGAGGAAAGCGGAATCACCTGAGCCATACTTTGTCACCGGGAGAGATGCCAAATCAATAGTCGAAGAACCGACTCGCCTATAATTATAGGACCCTAACAGTATGTATGTGGTCTGTCTAAAGGTAGGGCACGTATGTATGCGTGCAAATTGACTGTAAGCCACGTACACCTCTGTAAATTCTCAAAAAAAGAAAACTAATAGTCAGGATGACAAGGCAGGGAGTACTGGTATGGCAGACCAGAATCCATTAAAGACTCAACAACTTACAGAAACTCAAAAAAGGTAATCAAACCAGTTAAAACACCCATAAAACCCCCTAAAACCCTAGAGGTTTCCCTAGAATGGTTGCCAGTTCTGCTATAGCCGGAAAACCCCCCTATGGACTACACTAGGATTCAACATGTAGGTAGATATAACCGTATAAAAGTCTCCTACTCCTTAGACTACCCCGAATATACACTACATTCATACAAGAAATACAAAGTAAAAAGATCTGGTAACTCTACCTTAAACTTCGCATCCAGTGTCGATCCTTTCGCATTTGATTGCTCCTCGACTACAAGTCTCCTCCCAATGATGACCTGCATTCACAAAAAGACAAACAAGAAACTATGAACACGTATCTCATATATGAATTAGTGGGTTAGATGTCAGTATAAAACATAAATCAAACATAAATATTGAACACATCATATTGCGGGACAAAAAAAGTATTCCTTTTATTAATATCACAAATTTTACTTACAATGAGATTGACGACTGCTCCTCGAACCTAGTCCAGGATCCTCTTCACCAAGCTCCAACTACACTTCCACGTATATTTCTCCTCTCACACTTCTCTCTAGGGACATGACATAGGCTTATAATGGAAGAAAAAGGCAAGAATGGACAATTCTGGCTCAAAACTTACAAGGTGGCTGGAAATTCTTGGGGCAAGGAGGGGTTGTGAAACATGAAGAGTTTCACTATTCTTATTCTTCTCCTAGGAGTGAGACCCCAAAAAATCCTTTTATATGACAAAAGGATGGTTATTCGGTTGGGTGACGGGCTATAGGCGGTGGGACAGTTGGAAAACTACCCAATAGCATGTAATCTCAACGAATTCCTTGCAACTTTTTAATTTTTTCAACATTTGTGGGTATACGCGGGTTGTAATGGTGAAACTAGCGTATTTACGCGAGCTATAGTGGTGCAACAAGACTGTGCACGTAGGCAATAGTGGTGCAGGGCACGTACATCTTCAAAAATGTGATTTTTAAGAAGAGCTGCCCAGTGATGGTTTGGCAAAAATAGTAAGTAAGAGGGCCAAATGCCAGGTATGCATGTATGGTGCAATTTAAGTTTATAAAAATAGTAGCTCAGGACCCATAAATTTTTTATTTTCATAGGCAATAGGATGCTTATTCTACATGAGCACAACTCCAACACCTTCACCAGATGCATCACACTCCAATATGAAAGGTTGAGAGAAATAAGCTAGAGATAACACAGGATAAGTACTCATCACCTTTTTCATTTTATCAAATGTTGATTGAGCTTCATCACTCCACTCAAATTCTCCCTTCCTAGTCAAATCAGTTAGGGTTGCACAGATTTTGGAGAACCCCTTGAAAAAAATCCTATAATAGTTGCAGATTCCCATAAATCTTTTGATTTTTGTGAGTGTTTTGGGTGTGGGCCAACTAATGATGGCATGAATCTTCTCTTTATGAACTTATACCCCTTCTTCAATAATGTGTCCGAAGTAGAGGACCTATGTCATTCCAATTTCACATTTTGGATATTTGGCATATAAAGTATGCTTCTTCATGATGTCCAAGATCTCATCCACATGTTTGAGGTGATCCTCCCATTTCTTGTTGTAAATCAACAAATCATCAAAAAAGACAAGCACACATTTTMTTAGTTGCTTGTTAAACATGTGGYTCGTGAAGGACTAAAAAGTGGTTGGTGCATTGATCAAACCAAAATGCATGAAAAGGGACTCATAATGTCCAAAGTGGCATTTGCAGGTTGTCTTATGTATGTCTTTTTTTGAAGTATATTGCACCATGTAGTTCATCCAACAATTCATCTATCATGGGAATGGGATACATGTTCTTGATAGTTCTCTTATTTAAGGCTCTATAATCTATGCACATGCACATAGTCCTATCCTTCTTCTTTACCAATATAACTGATGATGAGAATGGGATTGAACTTTGTCTGATATGCCCCATGTCTATAAATTCTTTGATGGCACTTTATATCTCGTCCTTGTTCTTCTTGGGGTGTCTGTAAGGTGTAGTGATGAATGGTTTATCCCCTTCTTCCAATATTATAATGTGTTCAAACCCTCTGTCTGGTGGTTGACCTAGGGGAATAGGCTCTAAGACCCTTTTATGCTTATGAAGGATCCTTTTTATATCTGGATGGTATTGTTTGTTTCTCCCATCATTTGTGTCCATGATGAAACATTCAKCTACATAGACTATCTCTTCATGCMAAAATATGACATGCATTTTCTTGGATGTTACAACTCTAGGTGTACCCCCCGCCATTCCCTCAAGCGTGACTCTCTTCCCTTCTTCTATGTTGAAGGACATTTCCATGGTTTTGTAATTGGTATTAATTGGCCCCAAGGTGCTAATCCACTGCACACATAATATKATATTGGTGTCAAGAGTATCTATTGTTGACAAAGTGTCCTCATACACGTAATTTTATTAATAAGGAAAAAGTGATTACAATCTGAAGTGATAATTCATAATCTACTCCTTAACCTCACTTGAAGAAAGAACTAGTTTATATAGCTCAACTCTAAACTAAAATATAGTTTATAATCTTGATCTTCTACATATTGAGTTGATTATTGAGAATTTGAATTTGATGTCTTCTTAAACTTTGGCAATTGATTATTTCTAGTAAGACAATTTGATGCATAATGACCCAAAGTGTTCTACATGTGCTGACTCCAAGATTTGTAATTCTTGGGTCCATCTAACTTATCTGATTCTGTGAATAGATTGATTAATTTATACATGATGTTTGTTGCAAGTGAATAATCCACAAAACTCCAAAAGAGAGACACAAGGTGATAGAAATAAAGAGTACACAATCCATCCAAAAATAGTACTTTTAAGCACTTGGCTTTGAACCTTTAAAAGTCTCATTGGAAATGGACTTTGAGAGAGTATTTTACTTTACTCTTCTCAACTTCTGAGCGTTCAATACTACAATCAAATATTTCAAATTTTGACCATTTTTACAAGATAGAAGCCTTATACAAATAATAAAATGTGCCCCCCCCCCTTGAACTAAAGTCATCAATGACTTAAAATATTACAACTCGAAAGTCTAAAAATAAAAAAGTAAAGCTCTTTAATCCAAATATCAAAGATTGAAAATATTATAGCTCGACATTTTTATGTTAAAAAAATTTTTGGTCCTTCATCCGGTCCTGAATATGGTCCTCAATCTAAACAAATATTTTATGAAACCATTTTGATAATTTTAATATCAGTTGAAAAATTGTCCACCAAAATCGCGCAAAAGGGGTTTCAAAAAATGAGGACACACAACAATCAAGGCACCTTATATTATGATACACCTCATAGCTGTTGGGAGAAGATCATGCTTTTCTGACTTGTGGTCTCTTCTGGCAAATGAGATCATATTTCTTCAGAAAATCCTTGTCCACAACAACAAAGATGTTCAACATGGGGCAATTTTCAACCATGTGTTGAAAATATATTTGTACCAGATACAAAATCGTAAATGTAAGATCAAAAATACCAGATCCACCTATGTTGGATCTTGGTCGCCTTTCATATTTCGTTTCTCTTACTCTCGGAGGATTTCTTTTGTATATTTGAAGGTCGAGTTATTAGATATGATCCAGATCGCAAGTGGATGTGTTGGGCAGGTACAACACTTTATAACTGAGCATTGTAATTTCTACAATTATTTTCAGCGTATTTCCATATCATGAATATGCCAAAGAAATTCGTGAAATTCGTGAGATCTGGTTATGGGCACAAAGAAAATCACCTCAGGTCTGAAAATTTATTATTAAAATGTATCTAATGATACCAAAGATTCAATCTGATGAATTTATGCTAAATTCAAATGTGATTCACGATCTGGTCCTTGATATGGTCCTTGAAACAAACCTTGATACAAACCTTGATACAGTCCTCAATACAGACCAAATCTGAAAAACTATAAAAAAATATAGAATCTACAGCTCTGAATTTAAATTGCCAGATTTATAAAATGATCTAAAGGAATTGTTTACAAATGAGACCTTTTAATATAATAGCAATGGATCTATGGGATCTGAATAAAAAATGAAAATGTACAATTTTATCTACCTAGATCTCTTAGATTTACAGGAAAAAAAGATGCAAATAATCAAATATACGAACTTGAAATTTGCAGATCTACAAGTTTACAACTCAAAAAGATGAATCAATTAATGAAAAAATTGATTTGTTGCAATCACAATAACAATTTTCCTTGTTTTGAAAACAACAATAGATTACCTCAGTATTGTTTTTGTTGGCCATTGACCAAGTTTTGAGGATCCTTGGTCATGTTTGACCTATTTTTGGGACTTCAACAGGCTGTCGAAGGCGGAGTGCAAGACGAAGCAAAGATCATGGAATCTCGTCCCCTTTTTAGGGCCTTTTTGGGTTTTGGGCTTATGTAATGGGTATAGGAATGTCAGCCCATGGGTTTACCCATGATTAGGCCTATTTTGTAATGTATAAATAGAATTCTAGGCGATGTAAGACGAGAAAGGGTGTGACTAGCGAATAGTGACAAGTAGTGACTAGTTTGTTGCAAGTATGCTAAGTGCTGAGTGCTAAGTGCTTTTTGCATACTATGTTAGGCTTGCAGAGATAAGTGCAAGTGATTGCAAGAGACTGTGGAAGGATTTGTGCTATAACTCAAGGAAGGTGGATCTTGCGAGGTGTGCATATCTCTTGTCCTCTATGAAGTTGATCTTGAGGCTTTGTGCACATAAGAAGATTGAAAGAAGCTAATAAAGAAGATGAAAATTTAGTGGACATAGCCCCAGGGTGGAGGTGAACCACGTATATCCCGTGTTACAATTCTTTGTGATTTTGGTTGTTCTTTTTTTTATGTGATTCAATGCTTAGTGCAATGTTAGATGATTAATGAATCTGATATGATAGTTTAGTGCTGAATAATGTGAATGAATGCTAGATCTGATCTATATTTGTATGCTTAGGGATTGAATCTATTGGATCTATGTGAGTATTGTGATGATATGTTGTTAGGGTTTAGCTACATTGTGAACTAAGTTGAATATTGATGAACTATAACTGCTAAGTGATCTATTAAGGTGTTACAGTCACAGATCTATGTCCCAGTTGAGCTTGCAGACACTAGAGTCCCACAACTACCGTTGCCTCTACCTCAGGTGAGACTTCATCTGCTTTGTAGGTGTTTCCGAAAGGGTCGATAGTTAGGTTTTTGTTGGTGCATTGTTGTAGCGTTGAACCCCAGGTCTGTCCCTGTGCCAACAAATAGTTTTGTTGCTGGGACCTAAAACTGTGATTGTTGGGAATTGAGGAAAAATAATCTTTGTGGAAAGATTTGACCTAAAACCGTGGAAGCTCCGTGCGAAGATCTTTTTCCCTAGTGCGCAACATCCTACTTAGCTTCTGAAACTCTATGCCAATAATAAGGGTCAGATTTGAATAAAAGAGGTAAGATCTGAAATCTTTGTGCTCTGATAGAGGTAAAAGTGAGAATTTTTTATTAAAGAGGTAAGATATGAAAGCTATGTGCTCTGATAAAGGTAAAAGTGAGAATTTTTTATTAAAAAGGTAAGATCTGAAAGATTTGTGCTCTGATAAAGGTAAAAGTGAGAATTTTTTATTAAAGAGGTAAGATCTGTAAGCTTTTCACTTTGTTAAAAGTAAGATAAGTGGAAATTTTTGTTTTAGAAGTATGGATGTAGGTATGTTTGATAAATTTTGTCCTATCTTGAAAAGTAGGGAACAACTATAAGAAAGAAGATTTGATATGTGTAGATCTGATAAGAATAATGAAAGATATGTTATACCTATGCATAGAAAGAATGTTTGGACTAACTAATGGATGCAAGATCCTAGAAAGAAATTTTTTTCAGGTTAGCTACCATGATCCTAGTGCGTAGTACAAGAAAGGATGGGGATCATTTAAGAGAAAGAGAGGATTAACTCTTTGTTACAGTTGCAGAAGACTGGGACATCTTGCTAAGGAATGCCCTTGTAGAAGACCCGATTGCCTTTGTTGTAAATCTATTGATCATGAAGTTTTGAATTGTGCTAGAATGATTGCTAAACTTGAAAGAATGAATATGAGACAAGAATACCATGAGAAAGGTCAAGACACTAAGACAATGGAAGAACCCCAGAAAGAATCAGAGACTTCATTGCTGCAAATAAAAGAAACCCTGAATGACCACCGAAATATCAACTTATCAGAAATCTTCAAAGATAAAGAGTACATAGAAGCAAGAATAGGAGACTTCGACATTGATTGTGCTCTGGATGAAGAAACACAGGTGAATATTATGACAGAAAGAACTTGGGAAATTTTAGGAAAGCCTGCTATGATTCCTTCATTGGGAGGAATAAGATTATTTAGAGGAAGCTTGATAAACCTATGTGGAAGACTTACCCATATATCTATGAGTGTTCATGGAACTTCGACAGAAGAAGAATTTGAGGTTGTTAAATTTATTGAGAACAACGCCCCATTTGCTATATTACTAGGAACACCTTGGATTGAAATGGATCAAGCCAGAAGGAAAGAAGAAGAAGTCTTAGAGTAGAAGAAGCAAGAGTTGAAAGATTTCATTACTAGGAGGATCACACACTTGATTGAAGAACAAGAGAACAAATCCTAGATATTTAAAACCAGAAACTTGGATGTTCAAGTTGGAAGAACACCAAAAGATTCACATAAGATTGAAGCACCTACCCTTGATAGAGAAGAAGTATTACCCCTGAATCCTAGGAAATAATGTCAAAAGCGTGAAGTTACTATTCCAAGAGGAGATAAGAATCAGAATGGAAAGAAGAATACCGAGACAAAGCTCACTGGAAAGAAGGCTAGAAAACTAGGTAAGAAAAGATCAAAGATCTAAAAGTTACAAAAGGATCTAGAGGGTACTTCGCAGAAGGAAAATTTTCAAAACTGGGACTTCGCTGGGATATCAGAAATGCGTCACATGGCACTTCACCATGGCGAAGAAATATAGCCGTTGGAAAGAGTATAACCATTAGACCGACACCACAAATGGTTAGAACGACATTTATGGTAAAAAATATCGCCATCAGACCATTGGGACCGCATTGTAACAGACATAACTGAATTAATGAAGGCTTCTCACCTGTTGGAGAGATCCATTGCCTAGTTATCTACTTATTCCTTTGAACCTTGCACCAAGAACAATTTTTCCAACTATGATTATCTAATCTCGCAGATCAGTTGATTTCGAACAATGATCATCACGTTATCGCCATCCATCCCGTTGCATTGAGTAGTTACTCTTCAAACCCAAGATATTCAACCATGAGCGTGTATGTCCAAAGAACTTAGAGCAATCGAAGAGTCTATGAAGGAGGTGCTCATTGAACTCATGACTAAAAGAGTGATGTCTATGTCTATGGGTGTACAAGCATCATCGACGAAACGAGTACAAGCCTCTTCGTCGACTACTCGCTGATCCAGCCCATACTGAGTCATCATGGAAAAGAGAACCAAGCATAGAGATGACCTAGAGAATGTGAAGCTAATCCCAACCATGTTACCCGACTACATCCCACCTCTGGTCAGTGCGGTGAGTCATGATAGTGTGCCGAGAGATTTTGAGTACACCATGGTTACTGCATGCCTCCCGAAGGGGATACGTGCATTTAAAGCACAACATGAAAAGATCACAACGTTGAAGTTCAATGAATTCAACCTAGGATATCACAAGAACCATAGTATGCTCTCCCCATATAAATACTTGACTAGGATGAAGGGGAATAACTCAAAAATAATCCCCCAGTCGTGGACGATGAACCTCGTGCAGTCCACCCTGTTTAATGTAATGAAAATCCCACACTTTGGAAGGCACCAGGAGGTTAACGCCTGTTTCAAGATCCTACTTTCATATTACCATGGAATATACTTATGGCTAGACCCTTGTATCACATTCAATCTGATGCTGATCCATAGGATCACCGGATTGAGTATGCAAGGACCTAACCTGCAACACTTCTATCCAGGAAAATCCACAGATCGCGCATTAGCACAGAAGATCAAGGATACCTATGATGATGTTGAGAAGGGAACACAAAGATACAATGTAGCTTCCATCCTGAATGGCGCAGTGCACCTAGCATGCCAATTAATTGTAGGAAATCTAGTAAGAAAGAACATACCCACACAGGTCACAGGGTTTGTCGTTGACCTTGCAGGGAAATGCGTGGAAGGCCTACAGATGAACTGGGTGAAGTACCTAGTTAACTAGATGGAGTTAGACTATTTTGAAGCACAGGATCAGGGCTACGAGTTCCACTTTAGCTGGCTCCTGATCCTCATTGTGTTTATTTCTTAGGAGATGTCGAAAGGTGCAACCTTCCTAGACATTGATCCATTTGAGCTGCTCTCTATGAAGTTCACCACGCTCTAGTACTCGAGCGATATGGGAAAACAGTGGTAGTCGAACGTAGTCTTTCATACATATTATCTCCAACTAAAGAGGTCTATCAAAGTTGAACCTTGCACGACGCCAAACACCCTATAGCGGTTTCGACCCCTCATGAAGTTCTGCACAGATTGACACTTCATCTATATCACTGCGTGAGCAGACAAGCACAAAGAGCAACTGTAGTCATACTACAAGCTCACAGAGGAGGACCTTGAGGAGATAACTAAGGATTGGTCAGCATACCTCCTTATCCCCACTGACCCTGCAGATATGTCTGACCCCAAACTTGATAGCTTGGAGGTCGGTCACAAAGAATAGGACACACCCAGAACCAACAAAAGGAAGAAGACTGAAGAATTCAAAGACTTAAGAAACACATTAGAAAAGACTGCTTCAGTATCACCTGGTCAAGGGGGTGATGATGAAGTAGAAGGGATAAATGTTAAAGAAGATAAGCAGAAGCAAGCTGAAGTAACACTACTTAGATATGAGGATAATCCCGTGAAGAAGAGGAATTTTTCTCCCTAGAAACCCTCTTCCCGGAAGAAATCCAGAGCCACCTTGAATAATATGCAGACTGTGCTCACTGTCAATGACTTCGACTTCATAATCATAGTTGTAAATGATGCCTCACAGGAGATCTTGGAGAAACAAGAAGCCAAACAGGAGGAGATGTACGACAAAATCGAGGTCAACCTTCGAGGGGTACAACAGGCCCTTTAGTCCAGTCGCGCAGTATCCACTGTGCCCCTGCCATCAGAAGAACTAGAGTTGGGATACGAGCTACCCTAACTCCATAGACTAGATGATGTTACTGAAGCTCACCTTCGTCGCGCATAGGAAGAAACATAGAAAGCCACCCATGCCTTGAAGAAAGTGCAAGAAGTACTCCTAGAACAATGTTGAGTTGCAGAGAAGGAGAAGGTTGCGCTCCAGACAAAGTTTGAAGAGGATAAAGCACAGATTCAACAAGAAAAATAAAAGTTGCTCACAGAGAAACTCGAAGTAAAAGACGCAATCAACAGAGCACTCCACTTTGTGACAAAGTTAGAGACAAAGGTAGAATACCAAGTCATGCATCAAGTAGAGCATCTCACGGAATCTATCTAGTAGCTACAACAAAGAATATCAGACTTAGAGATCCACATAGTGCCGAACACTCCACAAGATGTGAGGGATCAAAGAGAAGCAACTCCCTGGAGCACAGTTGAGAGAATAAAGGCCCTTGCCATGGAATGTAAGAAACTAAGTGATCGCAGTGCCCAGACTTATGAGTGACTCATTGAGAATCTGAAATTGAAGGCACTAGAGTCACAACTCCAGGAGGCGAAGCAGCAAGAAGAAACAATACAGGCACAGTTGAAGCCCTTGTCAGCTGTTAAAAGGATGAAGCGATCCCAAGAGCAGCACACTGCCCAACAATAGGTCCACACCATTCAGATCAGAGTCATGTAAGTCACTCAGAGGTTCCAACCTATACAGGATGAGGCTTGCCAATATATTCACAGAGATCAAAGGTTGAGGAGAAGAACTAGAGAAAGTCGTCACTACAACTGAACAACGCTTAGAGGGACCTGCCAATGAAGCTGTTATCCAAGAGTTCACTGAGAAGGAGGCCATGGAACATCAACAAGTTGAATCAGCTCGAGCCAAGCTCGAAGCTTTTGAAGTAGAGCTACCCAGATCAGATTGTCTTGGGACGAGTCTCAGGTGAGTGTTGGGGGCCTATTGGCCCTTGACCAAGTTTTGAGGATTCTTGGTCATGTTTGACCTATTTTTGGGACTTCGATAGGCTGTCGAAGGTAGAGCTCAAGACAAAGTGGAGATTGTGGGATCTCGACCCCTTTTTAGGGAATTTTTGGGTTTTGGGCTTATGTAATGGGTATGGGAATGTCGGCCCATGGGTTTACCCATGCTTAGGCCTATTTTGTAATGTATAAATAGAAGTCTAGGTGATGTAAGAAGAGAAAGGGTGTGACTAGCGAATAGTGACTAGTTTTTTGCAAGTATACTAAGTGCTAAGTGCTTTGTGCATACTATTTGAGGCTTGCAGAGCTAAGTGAAAGTGATTGTAAGAGACTGTTGAAGGATTTGTGCTATAACTCAAGGAAGGAGGATATAGCCAGGTGCACATATCTTCTGTCCTCTGCGAAGTTGATCTTGAGGCTCTGTGCATGTAAGAAGATTGAAAGAAGTTAATAAAGAAGACAAAGAGTTGGTGGACGTAGCCCCAGGGTGGGGGTGAACCACGTATATCCCATGTTGCAAATGTTTTGTGATTTTGGTTGTTCTTTTGTTTATGTGATTCAATGCTTAGTGCAATGTTAGATGATAGATGAATCTAATATGATAGTTTAGTGCTGAATAATGTGAATGAATGTTAGATCTGATCTATATTTGTATGCTTAGTGCTTGAATCTATTGGATCTGTGTGAATATTGCGTTGATCCATTGTTAGGGTTTAGCTGCGTTGTGAACTAAGCTGAATATTGATGAACTATAACTCCGAAGTGCTCTGTTAAGGTGTTACAGTCATAGATCTTTGTCCCAACCAAGGTTGCAGACACTGGAGTCCTGCAACCACCCCTGCCTCTACCTCGGGTGAGACTTCATCTGCTTCACAGGTGTTTCCTAAAGGGATGGTAGTTATGGTTTTGTTGGTGCGTTGTTGTAGGGTTGAACCCTGGGTCTGCCCCTATGCCAACAATTTCCCTTGAGATTCAAGAGATCTGTGTTGATGTCAAGAAGTCTTCCTTGCTTCCTCAATCCATCAACAATGATCTTCCATCACAATTTTCACCATGTCTCTGATACAATGTTGGCAAAGTGTCCTCAGACACGTAATTTTATTAATAAGGAAAAAGTGATTACAATCTGAAGTGAGAATTCATAATCTACTCCTTAACCTCACTTGAAGAAAGAGCTAATTTATATAGCTCAACTCTAAACTAAAATCTAGGAGAACAACCAATCACATAATGACATGAGTATGATAGGTTTCCTTTACATAGAAGCTAGGTGTCCTTATCCTAGCAAACTAGGATAAACTAATTTCTAAAAATATTTATACTAGAAAATGCTTAGACTATAGAACTTTAGGATTATGAGGCTAACAATACATAAAAATACCGTGTCAAGGTGTATCTTCCCAAGGTCAAGCTCATAGGTGGGATGTACCTGTCACAATCCATAGTAATCCTTCCTGCTACTTCATCCAG
>ML841590.1:9305-21253 GCA_009831015.1 Picea engelmannii | reverse complement strand
AGATAATGTATGCGTGCATCTGGACGACCCAAGTTTCAGCGCCTAGATCTATGGCATGTATTGGATTCTGGACCCCCCTGTCCATTCTGCCTTTAATGGAGGGGGGAGGGTTCAGAATTTGTGTTAAGGATCGTGCACAGATCTGCGATCGAAAGGAAAGCGCACAGATCAACAGCTCAAGGTATTTTTCGGACCCCCCCGACTAATCTACCTTTAACAGTGGGGGGGGGGTCTAGAATGGAATTTTACTCTGGCGGGCCCCTTATCTATGCGTGGCATGAATCTATTGGTCCCGAGTCCCACCGCCTATTACTGTCTGACATACCTCGTCACCTCGTGACGTCAATATCCACCTTTTTCGTAAGAGTCACATCCCATAACTTCGTCAGTCCTTCTCCCTCGTTCACCCATCGCAAGTCCTTTCACCATGGTCTTTTCCCCCAATCGATAACCGCCACGTCACTCATTAGTATGCTTCAGTCATTGTCACCTACCATCTCATGTTCTAAATGATCCTCACCCTTCATTCCTTCACCATTTACCCACTCATCGCACCAGAGAATTTACCTCGTTTTCCTCTTTGTTACAGTCAGTTGCCCACATATACAATCATCCCCGCTAACTTTTGTTTTATTTTGTAGGTATTGTTACAGTAATGGTGCCAAAGTCAAAATAAACAAAAGGTGAGGAGAATCCATTTCTCCCACCTCCTGTCGATCTCAACAGGATTCCTCTAGCCAACAAAGACTACTTAATCGTAGACACAAAGTGCGATTTCGACTTCGCAGACCTACAGTCATGGCTTAAAGAAGTTTTCCTGGACGAGAGTGATGAAATTGGACTCTGGGAGTCCAACCTACCCTTGTATCTCTTCCGCCAGATTCACCACTTCCTAGAATTTTCCCTCATGTGCCAAGCCCACTATATTCCCGAGCAAAGAGCCATCATGTCCTCGTCCAGGGAAATTATTTTCCTCAACACGCTAAAAACCATCTACCAAATGATGCAAATATCCCGAGCTGAATCTGCCTCAACTTTTAACCTCGAAATCATCACAGAGCTATGCCAGAACCTAATGTTTCCTTAAAGAGCTCAGAGTTTTGATCTTTTTATTCCACAATCCACTTAGCTCCCCACTACAAACTCCCCTTATCCTTCCTCCATGTTCTCAATAAAAGGAAACCAGGTCATCATGCCACTATGCACCTTTCTTGGTTATTTTTCAGATCAATGGGTACATGAACCCATTTTTGGATTTCTGTCTATTTTCTCCACTCATGAGAAACCCACTACACAGTTCGACTTCAGCATGTTCCTGGCGGACAACATTCATGAGCAATTCATAAATTTTGCCACATAAGGCAGGTTCTGGTATTATTCAATACTGGCATACTTGTTCGCTTTCTTCCTGAACCTCGAATTAATGATGAAGTTCAGAGGATCCTACATCGCTCGGACCATACAAAGACCGGTGATTAGTATCTGTACCAAAATCACACCGAGATTAGAGTCTATGGGTGCATGTTGGCCCCATATAAACTACCCAAATACTTATCTGTCAGAATGTTTTCCCTGGAATACATAAGGTAGATGATAAACTCAGACGATATACATTTTGTGTCTTTGAAGAAGAAACAACAACTCAAAATCAAAGGGAAGATTGAGTCTTTCATTTGCAACAGTTGAGGCGTCGGGAAGGAAGTAGACAGACTGCTAAAGGAAATGAAATTCTTTGTTAGTTTCACATGGCACTATGATCCGTGCGGTATAATTTATGATATGAGGATAAAAAATAAGAATATCCCGTATGTTCACATATCTAGGCCTGAGGTAGAAATTTTTTCCAACCAGACAGAATGGGAGCCAAATACTTTGGTTGAGACAGAACAACAAGACCTCCCGGTCACTGTATCATAGATGACCACACCATAGGATCCAAAGGAGAAAAGGCCTAGACAGGATCTGTCACCTCCTGTCACTGAAGTATCATCTAAAGAAGTTTGACTACATACGAAGAGGCCGAAAGCCAATTCGGCTCCTGACTCGACTGAAGAAAAGGCGATTCCATCCACTACAGTGACGGAGGTTGATCAGTTGCTCCTCAGTACAAGAAACAAGCAAATCATAACCTATATATTACCAAAGAAGCCTATAGATACTCCACCAATCAACCAGCCAGGAAGGACAGGACCAAAGCTGAGTATCTTCGAGAAATATGATTTGATCAAGAAAAGGAATCAGACTCTAACCAGCAATACATACGCCCAGTTCTGGAAGCAGATGTCAACTACACAACATAGGCTGTTATCAACATTCGACATGGAGAAGGGAATAATGCACATGGAATTTCTCCAAGCATAGGTGCCAGACCCAAAGGTAATCACCGATTACAAAAGGGCAACTTTTGAATTCCAGACTAAGGACGTGCATCCAACTGATCAAATGAATCTGCACAGGCAAACTGGAGAAATTGTTTTCTCCATGTTGATACATGCTTCCACTACTACCTCCAGGTTACAAGTGTGTCTGAACAATGTCCAGACACAATTGAAGTTGGAGAAAATATCATCCTTTGCCAAGAATAACAGGATTAAGATGTTGGAGGAGTTGGTCCTCAAGATCGAGTATGATCCCTCGAATGTGAAAGTAGTCGAGGAGATGATCAAGAAGAAAAATGCGGACATAACATATTTGAGGAAACAATTGAAGGTGCCACCAAAAGTAGACTCGTAGGCAAAGGAAATAGCAGATACAGAAGAAGAAAAAGATGATATTCTTAAGTTGATCATGGAGCAGAACGCATAATTAAAGGAAATGGAAGCTTAAATGGAGAAGCTAGTGAAAGAGAAAGAATAGTCAAAACCCATGGAAGTCATTCCATTGAGTGTGGTTCCACTCTTAGGAGTGAGCACATCGTCACTAGCAGAAGTTCCATCGGCAAACCCACTGACGTCTCTGGAAACGATGGTTGAATTGGCTAAATCTATGGAAGAGATGAATCTGCAAGAGATGGAGATCAGCAGGCTCAAAAAGGAGATTGAGAACCTTCAAGAACTCAAATATTGTTACCAAACCAGCTACTCCAAGGAAAAACAAGTGTCATACAATCTCAAACAAGAGTTACAACAGCTTCAGAAGCAAACAGTGGCAGGCAAAACACTTGCTGAAGTCAAAGAAAGTGTCTGGACAGACATCACCAATTCTATGAATGAGATATGGCCAATGATACAGATTATGTTTGAGAAAAATGAATTGGTATAGAGAAGTAAACAAGCCATCTAGAATATTAGAACAGAACTGGGAGAGATTCCCATAGAGGCTAATGAAATCAACAAATTCCTGAATTCTAAAACCAGAGAGGAGTTGGAAGATATGAGAATTGAGGATAGAACGGAGACCATCCTTGAGGTCAAGAGAGTCTTGACCAAGAGAGGACTGATGCTACAGCTGGAAGAAAAGTTTTAGGCTATGGACCTAGGAGTACAAAGGTTTGTTAGCAAGATTGAGGCTCTACAGAAGAAAGGTCTTCCTGGTTTGAAGGTGATAAATGACAAATTGATGACATTCCCCGATTACAAAAAGAGACTAGCCGATGTGACTAAGCACAATACAAATTTTTTAGGAATTCAAGGTAGTATCACTGGCAAGGCATTCCTAGATGCACTACAGTTGGACATCAACATATAGCATGAGATTCAATACATCTTCATTATCAAGCCTACTTTTTCCAAGTACACAGAGATGGATGAAGTCTACCGAAGGTTACTCAAAGTCAATGTTCTCAGTCATCTTCGATGGGAAGAACTTTGCGACCTGATTGAGTAGTTGATGAGATGTACTATCCCAGTCATCTATCTAGTCAAACGAGGTCGTGTAGAGGCCTCACCAACGTCTCACCCAAAAAACAACATGAAGTTTCGACACATCATCAAGAAGTTTCCTAGATTATTGTAATTTGTTAAGTTAGTTAAGCTAAAAATAGACTTACCACATCATGATCTTTAATGACAGGATCGCTTGTAATTTTGGGTTATAAATACTTCATTTTTTGAAGTATTGAGGGTTGATATTTATGCCCTAAGAGCTACTAGACTGTAATAATTTTCATGAGATCTTCCATTAATACAAAGAGGCATCTTCACAGGATTCTTGCGTGTACTCATTGGTGATGTTTTCCTTTCTAAGTTAAATGTTATTCTCATTTAGTTATCATATTGTTTTCTAAATCTAATCTTTGAAAGTAACGAATGTTGCAGGATTTATCTTTGTATACCCTGTTTCTGACTTTAAAATATTTTAGTGTTTCATCTTCTGATTTTACAATAAAGAAATTCTTAACTGCTTCTTTGTTGTAATTGACATTCTCTCCTTTTCTGCTATTCCTCATTTATGCTGCTAAAAGAATCTAGAGACTACATTATCTTGCCCTGTGAAAAGTTTCTTTGTTTTCTGGTTTAGATTTTATTTCATGGTACAGACCCCATATCCCAATGTATGTGTAAATCTCTCTCAGCCAACCCAACAAAAACTACAACAAACAAAACCAACATACTTTATTTACCTAGCCTAATATTTTAAATTTGAAACATATCTAAATCATACAGAGAGATCCCTCTCTGAAGTTGGTAGGGATAGATCCCAGCTTCAAAGTGGTTGGATAAAGTTACCTCCCGTAGATTTCTTCTTTTCTGACAACCTCTAGAAAATTTACACAATGTTAACATAGTGGCGGCCATACTGGGGAGAGAACTGAACAAATTTTAACCTCACGTCTTCTTTTCCCTGGAAGAAAAGTTTTCTTCTGAAATATTGCAAATCAGAGAAAGAAGTAATGTTTAGAGGTTGTTAAAAACTTGCACATATTATTTTCAGATTTGTAAAACTAAAAAGTATATATATATATAAATCAAAAAAGAAATCTGGCTCCCAAAAGAGATTATACTCGATCTCACCCAGACTCAGATCCTGCGATAGAATTTGATAATCCAGAATAGTTACTCAGGAAAAAGACCATTGTTGAAGGTTCAGTAAGACATAATCCCCTTCAGAATTCCCTTTTTCTTCCGAAGGAGCTTGTTGCCCTTCAGGATCTTGACTTTGACATCCTTTTCGAACAAAGCCTGTTTAGAACGAAATCTGATAGCTTTGTGGTTGAAACCGTTCTGGACCCAACCGTCTTGAAACCATGGAATCCTGAAGTTCTATCTCCCACTGCTAAACATCATACCACTCACTCTCTGCTAGCTAGCCCCTCCTCATCCATGTCTTCTGTCACCACCCCACCTATCATCTAGGTTGTCGTCCCGCCTCCTCCGCCTATCATGGTAGCTAGATATGCTCCCTTGGTATTGTCCGCACCTCTTCATGCTATGCCCCGATATTATCAAACGAGAATTCCACAGTTTGATGGAACAGGACCCTTGAGCGCACAACAACACGTTGATAAAATGAATGATTATTTTGACATGCAGGAAGTAGATGAGGCTGACGTTCAAATGAGATTGTTTGCGCAAAGTTTGATGGGTGACGTTAAGAAATGGTATAAGGGTTTACGTGCTGCCTTAGTGCTCGACCTTGCCACATTTCAAAGAAGTTTTCTAGACAGATGGGAGGTAAAGAAAAACCCTCTCCAAATCTTGTCAGAATACGAAAACATTAGAAGAAATCAAGGTGAGACAGTACAAGATTACTGCACCCATTTCAATAACCTATACAATGCAATTACAACCGATATTAAACCTCCACAAGGTTTGGCATTGATAAAATTCCCCGATGGTTTTGATGCTGATATGTCATATCAATTAAGGGAAAGAAACTCCACCACCCTGGAGGACATGCAGAAAAGTGCAATAAGTGTGGAGGCCAACCTGTTGGCAAAAAGGGCATGACAGAGGACAGAGAGGGGAGTCACAATCAAAGAGAAACCTTCCACATCAACTTCTAATTCTAAATTGGATTCCTTGGCTAGAGAAATGGAAAGAATGATGGAGAGGCTTACTGTATCCGAAAGAAATCCTCTTAGAGAAAACCCACCAGCTCCTCAAATTCAGAATCCTAACTTTAGAAGAAACCCTCCTCAAATCAGGAAGAGAGATCCTAGGGATCAAAGAGATCAGAGAGGCCCTGATCAATAGATCATACCTCCCCTACAAGAAAATTATGCCAATGAAGGAGAATAAGTAATAGAAGAATTGGAGGATACTCACATAAACCTCATGGGCATTCACGATAATGAAGCTATTTTCCTTACCCAAGAAGAGAAAGAAAATTTTCTTTTCTCTCAAAAAAAGGTAAATGAAGAAGCTGAAGATGACAAACAAAAGGCATTTGAAAATGCTATTTTGGAGGTACACCAACAATATAATCTGTGAAGTAAAAAGACAGACGAAAGTTCTCCAAAAAAGGTGATCGAAATGAAGAAGATAGTCGAAACCCAAAAATCCCCTGAGCCTTCTACCGAGAAGAGCCCTGAGAAAGGTAATGCTGAAGTTCCAACAAAAAGAAACCTTACTATTCTGAAAAGATCATTGCAGACTGAGGTTTCATCAACTAACCCGCCAAATACTTCTGTCCTGAAGAGTGTGGTGGAAAAATTGGAATTGCTGAACCAAAATAGAGCACCTACACCTTTCAGCCTCGAAGGAGAATTAGACAAAGTAAAAATTCCCATTCCCCTTTTCGAGTTGATGAACAAAGACGCTTACCGCGCGCAGGTGATCAAAGCACTGAGCATTGAACTTGATATAGGTATGAAGGCCTTAACTGTTGGATCAATGAATCATTCAGATACTGTAAACCTTACAGATGATCAACCTGAACTCCTGTTCGAACCTTAAGTGGATGGTCAGACCGACAATAGTGTTGTCGCTCCTTTTTACATCAGCCTTAATATACATGACCTGATTCTGCATAATGCTATGTTAGATTTAGGTGCTTCCCATAATCTGATGCCTAAAGCAGTGATGGAAAAATTGGGACTTGAGGTTACCAAACTTTACAAGGACTTACACTCTTTTGACTCCAGTAAAGTCAGATGTATCGGTTTGATCAAGGATCTGTGTATCACCTTGGTTCAGATTCCCGCAAAAAGCATGGTCATCGATGTTGTGGTTGCAGACATTCCCCCAAAGTACAGTATGTTGTTGTCCCGATCTTGGGGGGCCAAGTTGAAAGGTACTTTGTAGTTGGATATGTTGTATGCCACTGTCCTAGTTTTTGGGCAACAAAGAAGACTATACAGAGAAACACTGATGAAATACATGGTTAGCAGCCAAGAAAAACCACATAAATATCCTCTGTACTCTGCACATTCTGACCTGGATTCCTTTATCCTATATAACGATGGCGATACGAGAGAACAAATCACTCAGCTGGAATAAGATATATCTGGTCTGGACGAAGGCCCAGAAATCACCGAGGCAGAAAGAAAGAAAAATGTGACAACTGAAGAATTTCCAGCGGATTTCTGGAGCATGGACTTTGATGGGGCCGTAAGCAAAGAAGGAGCTGGAGCAGTAGTTTGGTTTCACAATCACATATCCAAGTATTCAGAAAACCATTCTTACAAATTAAATTTTCAATGCACTAACAATAGTGCTGAGTATGAAGCTTTGATGCTCGGTCTGAAACTTCTAAAGAAAGTTGGTGCCAAACAAATTATGGTAAGAGGTGATTTTGAGTTAATAATCAAAAAAATTAAAGGTGAGTATGCAGCAAAACATCCCCGTCTTAGAGCCTATAGGAATGTTGTTCTGGACGCGTTTAAATGTTTCACTGAAGTTGATTTGCAGGTGATGCCTAGGGGATAGAATATTTTAGCAGATGGATTAGCTACGTCAACAACCACATGCAAGATACCTTTTCGTTCCACTCGCCCATACACGATGGAGGTGAAGTGCAGACCAACTATTCCAGAAAACATCAGATACTGGCAGGTATTTGGTAATGATGATCAAATTGAAGATTTCCTGCAATGTAAAAATGATTTCAAGTGTACAAACATAGACTTAGAAAATGAAGATGAAAATGTAAAAAGACCTGATTTTGGAAATGATAGTGTAAATAAGATAGATTCAGGAGAGTTAGGTGAGGATGAGATAGAAGCTGATGTTTTACATTTGAAAAGTAATGTTTTACCTAGGGGTTTAGTTCCTTTAGAAGACTTATTTGATTTTAATGATGTAGCTAAAAAGCCAAAAATTGAAGCCAGTGGTCAAGAAGTAGAAGATTGTAATATAGGGACAGAAGAGAAACCCAAGATGGTGAAACTTTCCAAATCATTACCCCCTAAGCAGAATCTCAAATACATTGAGCTTTTCAAGGAATATTCAGACGTATTTGCCTGGGGTTACAAAGACTTGAAAGCTTATGACACCAACATCATACAACATAGGATTCCAATAAAAGAAGATCAAAAACCTTTCAGACAGAAACTTAGGATAATCAATCCCAAGCTACTTCCCCTGATAGAAAAATAAATAAAAAAAAAGTATGATGCTAAAATCATAGTCCCGTTACGATTTTCCAAATGGGTTTCAAATTTGGTCCCAACACGAAATAAATCCGAAGAAATTCGGTTTTGCATCGATTGTTGAAATCTAAATAAGGTCTCTCTAAAGGAAAATTACCCATTACCAAAAATGGACCACATATTACAAAGGGTAGTCGGATCCAGTCGAATCTCTTTAATGGATGGGTTCTCGGGTTATAATCAAGTCCTCATTCACCCAGATGACCAAGAGAAAACTGCTTTCACAACACCATGGGGCACTTTCATGTATGTGAAAATGCCTTTTGGGTTGATGAACGCTGGGGCCACTTTCCAGAGAGCAATGGACATCGATTTTGTGGAATAAATTGACAAATTTATTGTCATCTATCTGGATGATGTAACTGTGTTTTCCCAATCTGATGATGAGCACTTATGACATCTCAGACGAGTTTTTGAGAAATTCAGGAAATTTGGGGTTTCTTTGAATCCTAGGAAGAGCCTTTTTGGATTAGAGGAAGGTAAAATGCTAGGGCACATAATCTCTAAGGATGGAATTAAGATAGACCCCAGCAGAATCGAGGCCATTCACAAATTAGAACACCCAAGAAATATCAAAGAGTTACAATCTTTTATCGGAAAAATAAAATTTTTGTGAAGATTCATACCCAAACTGGTTGAGCTTCTCAGGAACATCACAAACATGTTTAGAAAGGACACAAAAATAAAATGGGACACTGAGTCCAGAAAGTCTTTTGAAGAAGTCAAACGTGCATTCACGCAAGCTCCAGTCTTGATAAGTCCTGACTTCACCAAAGATTTTTATCTTTTTTCTTTCACCTCTGAACATACCATTGCAACAGTATTACTACAGAAAAATAGCGAAGGGTATGAACAACCCATAGCCTTTTTCAGTAAAAATTTAAGAGATGCTGCTTTGAATTATAAAATAATGGAGAAACAAGGTTTTGCCTTGGTGAAAGCCATAAAATATTTTAGAGTATACATTCTCCATTCCCACACCATTGCATATGTTCTGAATGTGGTAGTAAAAGACATTTTAACCCAGGACAATCCGAACGACCAAAGAGGAAAATTGATTGCTATCATTCTAGAGTATGACATAGAAATTAAGCCTACTAAATTGATTAAAGGTCAAGGTCTAGAAAATTTAATGGCTGAATCAGATTTCCATGCTCTTGACATTAATTTCTTAGCTGCAGTAGATGAACAAGGTGAGAAGGCGACTCCAAGCATGAGAGAGGTATTTCTCAACTCTCCATGGTACACAGACCTGATATTTGTTTTGCATAATTTACAAGCTCCCCTTGGTCTGACCAAAACTAAAGCTAGGTTTTTGAAATTGAAAGCATTAAAATTTTGCATTCTAGAAGGCAATCTATATTGGAAAGATCCTGGAGGTATTTTGTTAAATTGTCTATTGAAGGATGAAGCTGACAAAGTACTGCACGATTTTCATGCAGGAGACTGTGGTGGCCATCTGAGTTGGAAGACCACAGCCAACAAAATCCTCAGAGCTAGATTCTATTGGCCAACTCTATTCGCTGATGTGCATCATAAAGTGACTTCATGTCATCAATGTCAGTTGTTCGAAGGCAAAAGGAAACTTCTTCCTCTACCCCTAAAACCAATCTCCGTTGAGGCCCCTTTCCAACAATGGGGATTAGACTTCATTGGAGAAATAAATCCTCCTTCGGGCTAGCACAGGTGGATTTTTACTTCCACGGATTATTTTACAAAATGGATCGAAGCAGTACCAAGAAGGCAAGCTACTGATGTTGTCATTATTCAATTTCTTGAAAATAATATCTTGTCCCGTTTTGGATGTCCTAGAAAGATTATAACTGACAATGCGACTGCTTTTCGATCTAAGAAACTCATAGATTTCTGCAACCAGTATCATATTGGTTTGGGTCATTCCACAGCTTACTACCCTCAGGGAAATGGGCTGGCAGAATCATCAAATAAAACCCTTGTAAACATTATCAAGAAAACTTTGCAAGAAAACAAAAAGTCATGGCATAACAAGTTGGTTTTCGTGCTATGGGCCGACAGAATGACCACCAAAAGGTCAATCGGTAAGTCACCATATCAGTTGGTCTATGGAACATAAGATGTTTTTCCCACTTCCTTAGGAGTTCCTGTCATGAAATTGCTGCAAGACATACAAGCCGAGCCGAACAACTCCCAAAGAAGGATCAACCAGATGATCCATTTGCAGCAGTCCAGGGAAGAAGTATACAACAAGACTCAGGTGGTCCAAGAAAGCATTGAGAAGATTTTTGACAAAAGAACCAAGGAGGATGATTTTGAACTAGGATATTTGGTGCTTAGATGAGATTCCTGAAATGAAGACAAGGGAAAACATAGAAAATTCGATAGTCTGTGGAAGGGACCATACATGATTCAAGCATTCAGAGGGGATAACACCTTCTTGCTCAACAACAGTGATGGGACAGATCTGCCAGGAGGACCTGTAAATGGCAGAATGCTGAAGCATTATTCACCGCCTCAGTAGGGACCTGAAGTCACACTTTCCATTGTACAAACCATTTTCATTTTGCTTGTGAATTTCTGAGTGAATAACTTTGGTCAGATGGTTGAAGCTTGGAGAGAAGGCCCTAAGCCACTAACCATTGTCTTCCAATTTTTTGAAATAAAACCAATCAAGCAACAAAGGCGACTATGGAGGAAGTTTCGGAACACCAGGAATCAGGATTCTTGTCACTTCACAAGGAGAGTACCATCCCTAGGTGGAGCCGCTGTTATAACCCTATAATTTATAGGATCAACTAGTGACTGAAATTTTATCTCTTTAATGTTTTTGCTTGTGAAATGATTTTTCATTCTACAAATAATTTGAGAAAAGAAAGAAAAAGAAAATAAAAAATAAAAGAATGAAAATAGAAAAAGAAAAAGAAAATAAAAAGAAAGAAAAAGAATAAAAGAGAGCATAAAATAAATTCAATAGAGCCCCATGCAATAACAATGACTTGGTCCATACCTTTCAAGCATGGCAAAGTTCTTTTAAATTGATGTTGATAGGAATAGTGAATAAGCTTGGCTAAACTGTTTAATCTTAGCCAAATGATCTAGGTTAGTTAGTGAATAAATCTGGCCAAACTACCTAATCTTGGTCAGATAGCCCCAGGATAGAGTAAGTTCTTAGTCCAACAGTTCAATCTGGGCTTATTATCATAGGAAATTAGGTTAGAACATAGGGTAGTTTTCTTTATCTCAATAAAACCAGCTCGATGATCAATGTTGGACCATGTCTTGGATGCTTAAAAGGATGGTTGTCTAACCCCTTGGTGATATAAACATGTAAAAGCTTGGGAAAACCCACGATATGCACTTATCCTAAGTTCTCTGGGCGCATATGCTTCCGCGCTCACATTTATGCACCGCTCATGTATCAACGTCTCAGATGATCGTGCCC
>ML841589.1:0-25564 GCA_009831015.1 Picea engelmannii | reverse complement strand
GTGTTACATTGTTTACAATACAATATACATATAGGAGCCAGCGGCATCCAAAACCCTAACCCAATGACCTGGATTAGTCCAAAACCCTAATTCCTTAACCGGAAATAGAAAACCATCGGCAAAAACCATGTGCCGAAAAACCATTTAATATCATGTGGTCCCGAAAATATGTTGTCCTGGAAATATGTCGGCCCAAAAAAAAATTTTCGGGGGCGCTGCCCCCGAACCCCTGCGCTCAGACACTACTACTCGTGCAAAGAATATAACACATACCCAACAGATTTAATTACAATGTTTTATACCTGGATTAGTCGATGCAGTAGAAACAATAGCTAGTGGCCGCATTGTTGTTTATGTGCTTGTTGTTCTCCTCTATCAATCGACATCTACATTCTCTTCCATATGAAACAATATAAGTATTTAGTACAAAATATACCCTAAATATTAATACTCATTGAAAAATGGAAAAACATTAAAAATGTGTGCATACCACTACGTAATGGTCCTTCGACAACAACACTTGAATCAATATGGGGGTCGGGATGTGGTTCATTGGGTACATCGGGAGTATTGGTAGCATTGTTACTATCCCGTGAATGTGGAAAAGACACACATTATTTTACATTTTAAATGAATAAAAAATATATTTTACATTACAAGTAATCAATGAGTAAAAACTAATCGACAAGTTTTTAATTTCATTTTATTTACCATGTCCTCCAGAGAGACACATGGTGATTTACCCAAGCTTCTTCATCATGCCACCATGCCATCAAAACCCTGTGTGAACCTAACCTTTAGATCTTTCTTTGTGGATTTGTCGTTGAACAAATCCCCCTACATTGAGCAATATCAAAATCATTAGTCACTAGATGCAATGAATTACATATTTTGTGACAATGATAAAAAAAAAAGTAAAATGTTTAGGCACTTACAACCCATGCCTTCAATCTCCCATAACCACCTTGGCCCAGTTTATGTTGGTCGTGTTTGTCTTTTCTTACCTTTGTTTCCTTGGAAGTGTCTTGGAATCTACGCAATATTTTGAAATATGTTAGATTGTTTTCCTCGTAAAGTAAACAAAAGAACATCATAGTAAATTGAAAACACCTCTTACCTTCCAGGGCCAGGTGGTTTCTTCCCTTGTGCTTTCATCCCTAATTCTCTTGCATCGAGAATAATTTCTTTCCACTCACTCTCGGGGACAACCAAATGGAATTCGCACTTGGGGTCCTGTACTAATTTATTCATATACTCCTCTCTAAAATGTTTCAAATTCTTTCTGGTCCTTTTTAGGACTTCCGGCTTATTGAACGAGTCACCAAACTCGCCAACCAATCTGGAGATAAGAAGGCTTTTCAGTTTGGAATTTTGTCGATTCCATCGTAGTCGAATGGTTGGCCCAAGAAGTTCTAATGCATAGTCATGCAAACTATTGTAGAACATTGTTTCCTATAAAACATCGTCATCATTAGTAATTTAAATCTCACTAATATGTGATTGTTTAAACAATTATATAACAGGAATATCGATAAAGACATATATTAAATACCCGGTAGCTGTACTATTTTTAGAGGAACCATGTCCTGGTCGACCAAAAATGATACTGTGGATGTTCCTATGCTTTGGATATGTGTAGCACTAAGGTAACAATCAATGAAAGAGTGATCAGTTCCATGATCATGTACACCACATGCACAATCCAGTGTGTGTTGTGGGGGCATGGCATCACCCCTAGAAGGTATAGAATCGGTCTCAGGTGGCACAATTGGGGTGGAAAATATCCTCATGGATACATGGCCATGAGGGTTCTCTATTGCAGTCCTGTTGCTGCTACTAGGACCTTCCCCTTCCCCTCTCATTGATCTCACAAAATTCTACAATGAGAAATATGTGTTAATTGCATATATCAAATTACAAAATTTAAAACCAAAAATCGATATTGTTAGATGACATGACTTACCCCATAATTTTCTATCTTAATGCGTATTCAGCTATCCTTAGGAAATCCTCATCTTTTTTCGGCCCAACAGTGACCAAATCCTGAAATTCCCTATTGGCCTTTCTTAGGGACAATTCTATTGTCTGCAAGGGGTATCTAGAATCAAATATCTCTTCATCACTTATATATTCATCATTTTCAGTCGATGTGGTGCTAGGAACAGGGCCTTTGCCCTGATCAACACCTTTTCCATGTGCAGGGCCTTTGCCCCGATCACCACTCTGGCAGAATTTCAAGAAGAATGTTAGTACATGCAAGAAATATTGAAAAACCAATATATGAAATAATAGAATATTGGCAAATATTATCAAATGAAACATTCACACATACAAATTAGCAAATATTTGGAAATGAAACGTTGAGAAAAAATTAGCAAATGGAACATTCAGAAATAAAATAAAATTTCCTCACAAATGAAACATTCACAAATTAAGCAATCTCTTTTTAAGTTTTGGTATTATGGGTTTTGTACCGTAGCAAAAGAAGACGTTCCTAGGTCGACTCGATTCAGATTGTAATCGACCAACAACTCTTCTCCTGTCGTTATTGTTTTCACCACACATACAAATATCCTATTACCTTCATGCTCCTAAAAAATGCAATTGGGTTCCTTTCTTGTCATCTCAGGCCTTGCACTATTTATAAGACCTACAATATTCCCCGATGCCTTTGGCCTTCTATCAATATACATAGTTGCTCCTTTATTTTTATTATTGTCTTTCAGCTGTATATAATTTGCGGCGAGTGCATATCTCCGCATACTAGGCATATATTGGACCAGCCTCAACCATACTCCATAAGTGTAACATGGTCCAACATACTCAAACAATTCAACCAATCTGCCATATTTTACCTTTATGTCATCCATGGAGAATAAACAAGGCCATGGATGGATGACAGAGCAATGCGATACATCCTCATTAACACAGAATTCGGTGTCCAACTCTGGCAGTTCCTTGGGCACCCATTGTTTCAGTAGGTGTTTGTACCTCAAGGGAACCTCAATGTCACCTATTCTCTCATCGTCATAAGAGCACGATCCTCCTTCAGAAAGAAATAATTTCATGCGCTTGCAAAATTTCTTATGACCTTTTCACCTCTAGTTGATTTCGCCTTGTTACCTGTGTTGGATATGTTTTCCCTTGTCCCTCTCGAAATTTCATCGCTCAAGATGGATGATAGGTATGATAGATACATATTTGGTTGTACCTACACTCCATCGAGGGAGAAGGAAATGTTAGGCCAACAATCTTCATATTATAGTATAGCTAAAGATAAACATTGAAAAGATAACTTGACATGTAAGACTTTTACATCTAGGGTTGGAGCCCAACCTCTAAGAAAACACAAAGTATTTCTTCACTTAGTATTTTGGGTAGGTGTTGGGACAAGAGAAAAAAATATATTAAATGTTGTATAAAAGAATCATGTTGGGTGGGAATTGAGCCAAAAGAATTAAATGAATGCTCCCAAGATTTGTTGGGGTGGAAGGAAGATCTCAAAATAACCCAACGGTATACATCAAATAAATCTGGGTGGGAGGGTAGCCTCTAATGAACTAGATCACTGTTGATGTTTAGGATGATTGTTTTGGGTGGGTGTTGAGATAAAGAGAACCAAAAATACTACCAAGAGTAGCTAAGGTAGAGGAGTACACCTCAAGTAACCCAGGCTATATGAATTGAGTTTTTTCATAAGTATAAAGTTTCATTATCCAATATTATGTGTGCTAGAAAAGTGTAGGTAAATATTTGGATGATTCGTTGTTGTGGAAACTTCTCATGGAGAGAATGACACCATGTCTCAAATTACATATGTGCAATTTTATCTTGTTTGATCTCTAACAACTACATCATAAGAGAAATTTATAAAACATATATACATATATATGAGTTATGCAGTTGCTGAGTTAGATTGCTAGAATAGGCTCTTGGATGAGGAAGAACAAAACCAAACCAATGCCTAGAGATATGTGTCCAAAGTAGATAGATTTGTGTGCATATGACATGCATCAGTTGTAATGTGCCCAACATAGTACCAGTTTCAATTGTATTCTTTCCCATGATCGAGAAGTGCACAACTGATATAAAAAAGTGGTAATTATATCTTGTCAAATGCCAAAGTGGTAATTTCATATAACATAGGGATTATAAACTTATAATATAGGAAGGATTTCTTATGTACAAAATTTGGTTGTTGTTGTCTTACCATTGAGATATGTGAGCTGAGAGATAAATGCCATCGATAAGAGCCATGCGAATGGATCTCATGAAAACTAGTGTGTAAAAGTGAAACAATCAACTAGAGTGAGGGTGTAGGAAAAGTGTGTTGATCCACCTACATGAGTTGACTTTAATAAATCCATGTGAAAAGTCTACATAATGAACCTCCTTTATTGTTAGTTTATCAATAAATGTGCAACCAAATCATTGTATCAACATGACACTATATCAGTTCATGGAGAGTAATTATTCTAGGGAATAGGTGTCAACAACATGGCTCCACTCTCATTTTCCCTTTGTATTAACCCCTCCAACCCCCTACACCTTCGGGTACTTCTTATACCACCATATATTTTCATGAAAGGGCCCATGATATTCCTCTATGCTACTCACTTTTGAGAGATCCTTCCACCATTCTCTAGTTTCAAGGCCCTCAGATCAAGCACCTCCAAGTATGACTGCCTCTCCTTGGTTATTTGGGAAGTGGCCCTTAGCTCTTACCCCAACACCACTAACTCCCTCACTCTCTCTAATTCCATTTTTGGTCCCATGAACAAGTCATGCAATGAGTGCAAAATCGCTCTAATTCCACTAGCTCTTAGTCACTCTAATTCCATTTGGGGGTTCATTTTTCAAGGCATAGTTTTGTATTGAGGTAGGTTTTCCAACCCCGAGTGAATAAAGGGTATGGTTCACTTTCTTTTATAGAGAGACTATTTTTGCAGCACCATTTCGGAACATTATGGGTTTCCTTCATAGATTCAAAAATTGTGGGGTCAACAACATACAGGTCGAAATTTTCCATAATGCAGGTCGAAATTGCCATAACACAGATTCAAAATTTCCATAATGCAGGTTGAAATTTCCATAATCTAGACAAAAAAATGAGGAATCCCAATATCCAGAAACATTGCTTAGAAAGGAGGGTTGCATACCATGGTTAGAGTATAGCATTGAGGAGATGAGGTGGTAGGAGGGAAGTAGGACTAAAATCCTAGGTTCTAAGGCTTAACACAGGGGTATTATACCACAAGTCGAGAGCTGAAGTTAAGTTCTAGGGTTAGTTTTAGGTGTTTAGAGCTGTGGTTAAGGATTTTAGGTTCTGTAGTATAGAGAAGAATTTAGAGGGGAGGTTATTTATCTAAGAAGACAAGGAGATGAGAGTGAGGTATGGAATGGCCTTAGAAAGGTAGGCCGAAATCGAAAAGTCAACCTTAGCTCTTGAATCAATGCTCAACAAAATTACCTGGCCAGACATGTTGATGTCTCATTTTCCCCTTGCGATCGTGGGTGCTCGTGGATGATGTAGAGGTTCCCCTTCACGCCTCGATGATTGTGGAAATTGCAGAGATACTCCCTCTCTCTTGGATGATCGTGGAGGTAATGGTAGCAGGTTCAATTAGGGTTCAACCAGCTGGAATAGAACCAAGCCTGCCAAATGAAATTGCGCACCTCTGGTGCCCTCCTCTGGTGTTGTGTGTGCCCTCCTCTCCCTCCTTCTCCTCTGGTGTTGCGTGTGTCGTGTTGTGTGTGCCCTCCTCTCCCTCCTTCTCCTCTGATGTTGCATGTGTCATGTTGTGTGTTCCCTCCTCTCCCTCCTTCTCCTCTGGTGCTACATGTTTCCTCCTCTCCCTCCTTCTCCCCCGGTGTTGTGTGTGCCCTCCTCTAGTGCTGCGTGTGCCCTCCTCTCCCTCCTTCTCTCGTTCTCCTCTCCTCTCCACTTTTCATGTGTGAAACGCAAATACCTCTCCTCTCCACTCTACATGCGTGCAGCTATTTGTGCGAGCTCCAAAATATGAGCGTGGATATAGTGTAGTGGTGTAGTCATGCGATTTTGGTTTGGTTTCTTTTTTTATGTTGTTTTGTTTTTGTTTTTATTTTTATTTTTTGTTTTTATATTATTTATATATAATATAATTTATATATTATACAATATATATAAGTTATAAATTATATATTTTAATTTATATAATTTATCTAATTTATAATTTTTATATATTTTAATTTACTTTTTGTTTTTTTTTCTATTTCTAAATGTTTTTTTCTTGTGAATATTTAGATTAAAAAAAAAAAAACAATCTACTTTACTCCTTGGATCATGTAGCAAACCATTTATAAAATCCTAGGTCTTTATTGGTAAGTAAAATACTAGGGGTTATAGGGAACTCTTTTCTTTCAACAAGAGACTTTTCAATTATGAAATAAATGGAAATTAAAGAAAATACCTAATCCACAACAAAAATAATCCAAAAATAAACCTACAAGTCCTAAAGAACACTTAAAAAGATGGAACAAAAACCTAAAAATTGAAAAAGTGAGTTTTAGGAGCCCTTGCAAAAACTCACCTAGAAAGTTGTGCTGGCAATGTAGATTATGCCCCCTATTCCTATGTCGTTCAATGTAGATAACATGCCAAAAAAAGTTTTGGTCAATGAAAATAACATGCCAAAAATTGTGTTGGTCAATGCACTTAATGACCCCCAAAAATGCATCGTCGCACCTAAGGGTTTCCGGATAGTTGTGTGCTAGTCTCTGAGACAAATATGAGTGGTTTTCGACATTTGTTTCCTGAAAACACTGCACATAAAGTATGCATGAGCTATCTCAAGATGGTGGCGATGGAGAAAGGGAAAGAAAAGAATATGGGAAGGACTAAATGACTGTTGTAAGCAAGGACTTCTCGCCTAATGAGCATATGGTTAACAAAGAGAGGAATTTTGACACATAGAAAAGGTAACTTAGATCACCTACAAGCTTGTTTTCCACCAAATATCACACCATGGTGAACAAATCGATCACTGGGAACAAATCGATGACTCCCCTAAATTAGGGTTTATGGTTTACATGATGAATTGATGATGGAAGAAAGTGAGCATGTGAGTCAAATTTGAGTCCAGAAACCCTCCCATATCGTTAAGGCATGCAAATAGTCTATCCATGCCAAATTTCAATGCATTTAGAAACAGTTTGAAAACATTTCAATGTTGGCCCCATTCACAGGTCATTATTGCCCGTGTCTAGTCCTAGTACAATTTTCTTGTAAAATTTGTATAAGATATTTGGAGAATGACAAATTTGAAGGTGCTAGGCCTATTCCTACACACCCTAGCAAGATCACCTCTCATTAACAGTCAGTGTATTGATCCCTTTTGGTTGTGGGTTGTTAGTATTTTAAATTGCATGCACCTTTCAATCTAGTCAATGTTCAATTAATGTCTCTTGTTACTGTAGGGTTATAAAGCCTCATGATCCCAATGACCACATGCCTCCAACCTTCTGATATAATGATCGTTGGGTGACAATTGTCATGAAGGGTTACGACAAAGACTTGGGGCAACTTTCAATTCAAGGCTAGGAATGACCAGGCCCACATCAAGTGAAGGAAGAAAATTAAGAAGGTACATGTGTTGTCCCATTCCATGTCAACAAAAATGCATCCATTCACTGGGAACAAATTGATGACTCCACTAAATTAGGGTTTATTGTTTACATGATCCCAATTCCCACATGCCTCCAACCTTCTTATATAATGATCACTAGGTGAAAACACTCATGAAGGGTGACGACTAAGACTAGGGGAAACTTTCGATGACTCCACTAAATTAGGGTTTATGGTTTACATGATGAATTGAATAAATCAGGTGATAAAATCCCAATGCCCTGAAGAAATCTATCTTAGGTGTCCCCCCTCCTATGAGATCCAGGGGATCAAATTTTTCTCAAAAAATCAAAGAGCTCGGAATCACTTCAAATCGAATGAGAGTGTAGGCCTCGTCATTACGAACCCAACGCAACATGTTTGGGTTCAAATGGACGTCGGGAGCGAGAGATATCGCGTTCTGTTCAAAGTGACAAATAGGTAAAAAAAGGGATGCTGACTGTACAGTCCGTACGGACATTGACGTGGCAGGATGTACGACATGTGGCAGGTTGTACGACATGTGGCAGGTAGTTATTTGGACATTTGGCATGTGACATGGCTTGTTTGCAACGAATGGGATGGTGGCACGTGGCCCAATCAATGGCCTCCACGTGTCACATGTGTATTGGTTTAAAATTATGTTGTTGGCCGGATTCGACCCCGCAACCTCTGGGAAGGGGGGAGAGACTTGAGAAAGAGCCACCAACCAGCGCGCCACTGGTTGGTCCTTGTTATATATATGGCAATATATTTATATATGTTTGCATATGTGGATAGTTGGGGCACGACCGGGCTAGGGCTTAGGCCCAGCCCTTGGTTGCACATTGCATTAACATATGACCCATTGCTATACCATTTGGCATGCACACATGGTTGCATTTTGATTTGGTTTCAATGGTTATACAAATGACCCACCACTTTTCCTTTAACCATTGGCTTGTGGAACGGGGGCTTATGTTTACACTTGTGCGTGGTCATATGGGTCACACGACCTTGCCCATGACGGTTAGGGGCTAGGTGCACCCGTAACTGTCCTATAGTTTGCACGGTTTGTGTGGTTGCATCCGGTGCTAAGTTTTTACGCTTAAATATGCATGTGGGCTAGGTTGAACCAACAAGGGTGCGTTTTGTAGATTCAGAGACAACAAGTTTGAAGGGGGACTTCCAGGAAGCCTATCTTCTTCAATGTTTGGCCAAACGAGGTGCCAAAAAAGCCCAACTAGGGGTTTTTGGATGTTCTGAAGCCATTGGAGTAGTCTATTTTGAATTTTGAGCATTGTAAAGCACATTTTTTAGCACTTTGAGAAAAAAATACAAATGATCCATTGGAAGCTGGACCAGGAGATGTAGCCCAAGAGAGGGGTGAACTCCTTTATCATTTGTTGTGTTATGTGTTTTTTGTTCACTATTATTGCTATTGTTTATATGCATCTTGAATGAGTAAATCCTATTAAATTTGTGTTGCAAAGTTGATCCATTTGCATTTTAACACATAAATTTTACTTGCAAATAATTTCAAGTATACAAGTCTTCTTCATTTTTAGATCACTAGGTAAGGATACCTAGTAGTATGAACACTAATATACCTCTTCAAAAATGCATGGAACATGTTTCATTGGCTTCAATATGAAATCTAATGATCTACAGAACTTCAGTATTGAAAGAGAAATGAGTCTTGATCATACATCCAATCCCAACCTTGGAATTATCCACTTTAAAATAGCATGCATGTTACGAAATGGGATGGAACCATGTCCATAAGAAAGGATTTTGAAAGTTCCCTAATAGTCAACCTCTATGTTTCAATGTGAAATGAGCAAGGGAAATTATTTGGATGCCTATCCCCAGAGTCCTAACCTAACTACAACATTATTTTGATGCCCAAGTGGGATTGAATGTGTTAGATTAGATGGTTTATTATTAGGTTTAGCTTGGTGGCATGAACCAAGCACACAATTTAAGGTGTGGTGTAACTAACTTGAAATAAAAATTCTTGCAAATGAAAGTAAATTACAATTAGTTGAAATTTAAACTATTGAGAAAGTAAGTAACCAAGATAAGTACTAAATTAAATGATTTTTTCTTTATCTAATTTACCCTTCAAATATGAAATGTACTTGTGAATATTTAGATTTCAAAATAAAAAACAATCTACTTTACTGTTTGGCTCATGACAAGCAAACCATTTAGAAAATCCTAGGTCTTTATTGGTAAGTAAAATACTAGGGGTTCTAGGGAAGTCTTTTATTTCAGCAAGAGACTTTTCAATTATGAAATAAATGGAAATATAAAACAACAAAGAGAATTAACCTATAGTTGTCAAAGAGAACAAAAACTAAAGGCAATGGCTTCTCACACGAATCTAACTCTAGGAAAAATGTGAGGTCAAGGGTGTATGCTTTCTTCATCCAATAACTATGTAAAAAGAGATTCCTAATGACTAACCAACAATCTAGGGTTTTGATTCTAAGCCTACTGTAACATAAATATGAAAGTACAATCTAAACGAAATTTGGCCAAGAAAGGTACTAGAAACCTTAGGGGGTTTTCTTCTCAATCCTTATGAATGCAACGGGTTTGTAGGATGATGATGACATGCATGATGACGATGATGAGTCAAATTTCAACTATTCTATAAAGCTCATTTTTCATGAGATTCTCTTGGTTTCGAGAACAATTCATTCTCTACTAAACAAGGGAAACAACATGAAGGTGGAAGCTCTAATTATGCCCCCCACCTCCCCCCCGCACATCACTCTCAATTTCCCCATACCCAATTTGAAATAATAAAGAACATGTAAAATACTATATTATACAAAATAAAAACATATAAAGATCATCATATAAAACACATACCTCTAGATATCATTCATCTTCTTCTTCATTAAACTCAACATCGTCAATATCATATTCATCATGAACATTGTCATTTTCCCAATACCCAATCTATCTAGATTCAAAAACTATAATTAAAAATGACACTAAGATTACATGAAAGAAAAAAACCATAAGAGATCTATAGTACAAATCACTCACCACATGTAGGAATATCATTGCTCTTCTTCTTCATCCAACTCATCATATTCTATATCATCATCTGGTATTTCAGAATCATCGTCGAATGGATTGTCCATATCAAAATCATCATCAGTACTGTCATATTTTTTGACAATATCATCATCAGATATAGCGTCATTGAGAACATTATCATCTACATCATATGGTCGATCAACTTCTTCGACTTTGTCATCTGACGATACACGGTATACCTCCTCATGTTCCTCTGTATCACCTTCTAGTTCTTGAATATCATCTTCTTCCGGTACATTATACTTTATAGGCCTTCCTCTTGGATCATATCTAACAACAAACGACCAACCTGGTTTACCAGGAACCTCACAATAGAACACCTGCTCACATTGGTTGGGAAGAACATAACTTTCTAGAACTGGCTCAAATGTCCTTGTATTAACCATGGTAAAACCATTGTCATGCTGAATAACAGTTCTTTCAGGATCACGTTCATTTATCCGTAAGTGATACCATTTGACCTCAAACAGAATTATCTTGAAGGATTTGAAGTCACACTCGATTATATCATCCAAATATCCATAACATCTATTTTATGTTAGTCTTGGATGTTTGTCACTTCTAGAAGAAACATTAGTGACTTGAAACACTGTAGTTATCCCTGAATCTGCGGTTTTCTTCGTGTCATCCACGCTTTTGACGTGAAATTTTCGACCACTATACCACATAACTTTGTGGTGCATCAACTGCAATATTCCTGACAAGTACAAAATAAATTAATAATTAATAAATGTATTTAAACTTAATAAATATTAAAAAATAATACATTAACATTTTGTATAATAACAGAAAGTGCGGGTAAAATTTTATATGCTTACCTGTTTATCTTTTAAACCATATGCTAAATCAATCTCCCTTTGCGTAAGATTGTGATCTTCATTACGATGAGATCTTTTAATAAATGTAGCCACCCCTTCCCATGATAACCTACCATCACTTTGTTCACATTGTTCTATCCATAGCTTCATCCAATCAAGATTGTTAGCAATGTATAAATGTAGTGCATCCCACACTCAACCAGTTGCAATAAAAAAAATATAAATTAGTAAGAATAATGAATAATAATAATTGATGGAGGTATAATATAAACTGAAGAAATAAAATATTGATAAAAATCAAATAATATAATACCTTTCACTTTCCTCATTTTACCATTCCCAACCAAGACCTCCACTTCAGATGTTTTGACGTTATTGACACCCCAAATGCAATGCATATTAATTTTCCTCCCTAAATCAGGAAGATAATCTCTAATATACACTAATGTTTGATATACCATATACCCCTCAACCATAGAACCCTCGGGATGTGCTCTTTGTCTAAATAAATCCTTCAATGACTTCAAGTGTCTCTCCACCATCCACATTGACCTTGTGTGTACAGGTCCACACAATTCAATCTCCTCAATCTGGTGCATGAGGTAGTGTTCTTGTTCATTGAAAAATGCTAGAGGTAGATACATTTGCATTTCACACATTAAACGAGGAATTTCTCTCTTCCAATATTTTATATCTTCCTTATGGATTTATTTAGATGAAAACCACCTACAAATGTTACGAGAAAAAAATAGGTTTCAACAAAGACAATATTGTATACATGAATATTACAAGTAAAACACATGTCATCAACAACTTCTACAACATTTTTATTACATATAAATAATAATATGTAATTCATCTATTGTTATTTACCTCATGTATTTTCCAAGGTCATATATAACTTGTTTTACGTTGTTGTCAAAGTTGTCGGGCAAAGATAGAGGTAACACATACTATAACAAAACAATGGCACATTAATAAATTTTTGATTTCATATTAACAATATATTTACAAAATTTAAAAATATTACATCGATTCTTACCAATACATAAAAAATATACGAAAGAAATTACCTTGATGAAGGTATGCCAGTCATGAGTTTTTAACCCACCAAATTCACCTTTCTTTGTTAATATATTCTTGATGTTTGAAGCAAATCCTGTTGGAAATCTAATTTTTCGAATGAGCTCTTTTACAACATTGCTTTCATCTTTTTTAAATAACCATCGGAGGCTATTTCGATCAACTCCATTAGTCCTATTTAAATCAATAATATTTAGCATTGCATGATTGGCTTCTTGAATGTCACTACAAAATTTATAATTTTTTTCTTTGTCATGCCTTCCATCTAATATTCTCCACAACATTTATGTTACGTTCTTCCCAATATGCATTGTGTCGAACAAATGAGTTATTTCTAGTTGCTCGTAGTAGGGAAACCTACTGAATTGTTTGGGGAAACTTTTCATTCCTCATGGAAGCAGATCAATGCCTTGACAACCAACTATATGTTACATAAATGAAATTAACACAAAAATTGTTAGATTATACACAGTAGACATGAGAATTCAACACAATTAAAAAATGTAATATATTGCATACGATGATGAAGATTGACTTACATTGACGATTTCATCTGTTATATTCCAACTTCCATAGGTGTGGTGTCATTCTTTGTGGTTTTATCCCACTCTCTTCTTTCCCATTGAAAATATGTTTATCACTATTTCGATACATATGGTTCTTAGGGATAAAGTGCCTATATTCATCAAACGCCTTCTTTCCTAAACTTCTTGAACGACGAGATCTCATCCTAGGACCACAAACTGGACATGCAAATTTACCCTTTGTTTGAAGACCTAGAAGATACACATCAATGGTAACATTAGTTATATAATAAGAAATTATTTAAAAAACAAACATTATAATATCATCAACATCTAACTTATTTACGTGCAATAGTGTTTTACATACCACAAAAATGTGTTAGTCTCGATGCATCATGAATTGTCCATGTAAGAATCCCATGGAATTGAAATCCTCTTTGACCTATTGGTCTAGAGATGTCATACATAGTGATGTCATCCCATAACTTTAACAGCTCATCAACAACAGGCTCAATATATACATTCATATATTTCACTTGGTACTTACCTAAATGGTTAAAAAATACACATAATTACTACACCTTGTATACATATATGAAATTATGCAATGAACAAGACAAATGAAATGTTAAACATTAAAAAAACAATATCGTTATAAAAATATACCTAGAACAATCATTGCCAACATTTTGTGCTCTCTCTTTATTGACATTCAAGGAGGAAGGTTAGTGTTTATAAGAAAAATAGGCCACACCGAGAAGATAGACCTGAGCTCACCAAATGGATTTACACCATCAACTGCCAATGAAATCCTAACATTACGAGGTTCTTCTTTAAAAATTGGCCATCTTTCTTCGATATTTTTATAAAAAGAACCATCTACAGGCATTCTGATGCAGGAGCATCCCTCACATCAAGCGAGCCAGCGCGGAAGGCAAGAGACAGTTGGACAAGCGCCAGCACAATTTTTGAAAACACCTTGAAACTGTTACACGAACATTAATGTGGAAATTTAATGAAGCGCACTTGTATATTGTAAATGGACCTTGAGCGGATTGCTCTCGTCCTTAGTAGGTAGATGACATTTAAGATAGTTAATGTAAAGTAGATAGAATTTAATTCTAGAGTAGATAGTTCTAGAGCACAAGAGGGAAATGGGATATAGACACCCTCATTTGTGCATTGTAACATTATTGAAGCAACATTGTTGAAGAGAGAAAGAGAATGCAGAGAGCCGTGTAAGAACACCCATGTACAGATATTTGAATTAATAGAAGAAAGCTTTGATTCAAACTCATGGTTTTGTGTCTGTTCTCTGTGTACTGATGTTGAATGCTATGCTCATGAATGGTTGCTTCCTGTTATACATTTGCTTTTATATGTTGTGTATGTGATTTCATGTTTGAGTTTGAAGTCTGAAATGGTGGTGGAATGAGTTTCAATTGTTTCTCTATTTGAGCCAGAGAATTCCTGCAAGAGTGCAGTTGAAGTGTCCGCAAGGAGTGCGTTGACAGAGGGTTCAAATAGAGATAGCTTTTGTTCTCATTCATCCCAAAGGTACAGTTGGGCACAGGAGCCGTGCAAGGAGTGCGCAGGTTGAGTGAAGTTCATGGTTGCGAACCTGAGCGAGAGTTGAAGGACTGCTGCTGCAGGTGTGCGCGGAGTCGAAAGGGTTCAAACACTTAGATGTGTTTGAAGGTTGCCGCAAGGAGTGCGTGCAAAGGGTCTTTTATAAAAGCTCAGGAAGGATAAATCCTTCAAGTTTGTTGAAGGAAAGCACAGGGAAGTTGCGACTGGAAGTTCGTAAGAAAGCATCGCAAGTCATGTGCAGTTGGATGAGTTCTGCGGAGGAACACTTAGTCATTTCGCAAACCTCATCAGGAGGAACGGATGATCAGTATTCTCTGAGAATAATTCGCGATAACCAGTGGTCTGTTAGATATTACAGAGGTAGAGTCGTTGATCCAAGCCACAAGGGCCATTGGATCTATACGTATATCGTGTATTGGGGTTTCGTGTATCGAAACTCTAAAATATAGAAACAGGAATCACGATATTGTGATAAGCGATATTCCGACAGGTACGAGAATAGTGTGGGGTCACAGGCGTCACAGGAGTGGATAGGTGGCACACTTCGTCGAGGTTTCGCAGTGAGAAGTTTCAAACAATTGACATCAGGACTCGTGATATAGAGAAATCTGAAATCCCGACGAGGTGACAGGGAGTTGAAAAGTCAACTCGCGAGCGCATAGGAGTTTCAGCACATCGAGATTCAGGGGTCAAAGAAACAAGTTGCTTGACACCGCGAGTGCCGAAATCGCAATAGGGAAAGTACCGATAGGAGAAAGTTAGCGTTGACTGGCTGTCGGGTTTCATGTATTCGTGAGATCAAAGGTCAGCCACTAGACTCGCAGAGTTACGAAGTCCGATCTCCTGATTTGTGAAGAAGGGGGATCCCACGAGGATTGTTGTGGGTGTAGATTTCCCGATAGGGAAATAGAAGAGCCTTGGAGTTCTTCGGGCCGAGAGAGAAAGAGAAGATCCTGTGAGATGACGTGGACCTTCCGACCTGTGGGCTGTGAGGAGGGCGTTGGCGTCAAGTGGTATCAGAGCACAGAAATATTCTTTGCTTTCTGTAGCAGAGAAGGGAGAGAATTCACCATGCTGCCGAGAAGAAGAGGCAGGCAAGTGACAGATCCAATTATGGAGAGACAGATGCGTGATCTCCAAGCTAGACTCGAAGTCATGGAGACAACACAAAGATGCACAGCTAGTGCAGGGGATCTAAGTGATTCCAAAAGTGAGATTGAGGCTGAACGTGAAGAGGAAGTTGCAGCCGAAGATGCATCAAACAAGCGTTTGATCAAAGCTATTGCCAGGATGGGTGCAAGAGAAAATATGGACATTCCAGTTTACGAGGGAAACTTGGATGTAGAGGAGCTTCTAGACTGGATTAGAGATCTAGATACATACTTTGACTATGATGATGTTGAGGAAGACAAAAAAGTCAAGCATGATGTCACACGATTGAAGGGAAATGTAGCATTGTGGTGGGATGAACTACAAGCTGACAGACGCTGCAAGGGAAAGCAAAAGATCAAGAGCTGGGATCGAATGATCGCAAAGATGAAGGCGAAATTCATCCCGAGGGACTATCAAATTACTCTGTTCAGGAGGATGTAGAACCTGAGACAGAAGTTGATGACAGTGAAAGAATACACTGAGGAATTCTACAGACTGAACATCAGGGTAGGTCATCAGGAGAGCGATGATGAAAAAGTTTCCAAGTACATGAACGGCCTGAGATATGATATCCAGGATGAGATGAGCATGGTAACCATCCGAACGGTGGAAGATTCTTATCAGATGGCTCTGAAAGAAGAAGAGAAGCTGAGCTAAAAGCAGAGTCAAAGGGGTCGAGGAAGGAGTCAGCCCAGAGGCAAATCAGTTGCCCAGGATAGAACTCAGAAGCCCAAGGAGGAATGGAAGAAACCTCAGACTCGTATAGAGAGAGGTGGAACCTCACAGCGAGGGCAACAATATGCTGAACAGTGAGGGAAACATACTGAGCAGAGAGGAGATTATGCTCATAACAACACTTTTCCTCGTACTAGAGGTAGAGGAAGAGGAAGAGGTGGAGAAATCACATGCTTCACATGTGGAAATAATGGGCACAAGTCTTACGAGTGTCCAGAGAAAAAGAAGGAAATTGGAGAAGCTCACATCACCAAAGCGCAGAGGTGGGATGTTGAGGTAGAAGACGCTGAAGTAGGAAGACCGCTCACGATGCGAACAGTCCTTTTGACACCCGAGAAGGAGGTGGAAAGTTCAATCCAAAGGACCAGACTTTTCAGGACTGCTTGCAAGACCAACGACAGGGTATGCAAGGTCATCATAGATAGTGGTAGCATGGATAACCTCGTATCTACAGAGATGGTAGAGAAGCTGGAGCTGGAGACGATTGATCATCCAAGCCCATACAAAGTTTTGTGGCTACAGAAAGGACACCAGGTAACTGTTACTAAACAATGCTTGGTTGAATTCAAGATAGGAGGATATAATGATAAGATTTTATGTGATGTCATTCCTATAGATGTTTGTCATCTATTGCTGGGTAGACCATGGCAATATGATAGGAATGTGATTCATGATGGGAGAATGAACACATACACCCTAGAGAAGAATGGGAGGACACACATGTTGCTTCTGATAAAGGATAAGGAGGTGAAGCTGGAAGTAAACAACACAGTGCTTCTCATGAGTGGGAAGGAACTCCTTAATGAGGTGAAGAAGAAGGAGGATCCACAGTTTATTGTGGTCAGAAAGCTGAGGATTGTTCTGACTAGCACAAGGGTGGATGATTTACCAGAGGAAGTTCAGGAACTGCTGGAAGAGTTCGCTGACATCATAGTGGATGAATTACCTCATTCGTTGCCACCGATCAGGAGTGTGAGTCATCATATTGATCTCATACCAGGAGCCAATTTTCCAAACAAAGCTATGTACAGGTTGACGCCGCAGGAGAATGAAGAGGTTAAGAGGCAAGTCCAGGATTTGTTGGACAAAGGTTTGGTCAGGGAAAGCTTGAGTCTGTGTGTTGTTCCAACAGTACTCAGTCCAAAGAAAGACGGAGGCTGGAGGATGTGTACTGACTCGAGGGCAATCAATAAGATAACCATCAGGTACATATTTCCATTGCCGAGGATGGATGATATCATGGATTTCTTGAGTGGAGCAAAATAATTTTCAAAGATTGATTTGAAAAGCGGATATCACCAGATTCGCATGAGAGAAGGTGATGAATGGAAGACAACATTCAAAACCAACGAAGGGTTGTATGAATGGATTGTTATGCCGTTTGGCTTAACAAATTCACCGAGTACCTTCATGAGGTTGATGAACAAAGTCCTGAGGGAGTTCATTGGGAAATTTTTCATTGTGTATTTGGATGACATACTGGTTTATAGTAAAATAGTGGCAGAGCATCTGAAGCATTTGGCTACAGTGATGCAGAAACTACAGCAGGAGAAGCTATTGATTAATATGAAGAATTCCTCATTCATGAAGACAGGTCTCATTTACTTGGGGTTTGTTATTTCAGCTAATGAGTTGAGGATGGATCCAGATAAGGTGGAGGTAATTAAGAATTGGCCATCACCGAGAAATATCTTTGAGGTAAGAAGTTTTCATGGATTGGCTAGTTTCTACCGAAAATTCATTAGGAATTTCAGTGGAATTAGTGCAGCTATGATGGATACAGTGAAGAAGAGGCATAAGTATTTTTATTAGACTGAAGAGGCTGAGAAGAGCTTCAGATTGTTGAAAAGGAAGATTACGGAACAACCAGTTTTGGTGTTGTCGGATTTCCAGAAGACATTTTAGGTGAAATGCGATGCAAGCGGATTTGCAATTGGGGCAGTCTTGAGTCAGGAAGACAGGCCGATAGCGTATTTCAGCGAGAAGCTGAATGAGGCTAAATTGAAGTACTCCACTTATGATAAGGAGTTCTATGTTATCATACAGGCATTGAAGAAATGGAGGCATTACTTGATCCTAAAAGAGTTTGTTCTTTACAGTGATAATCATGCACTGTAGTTTGTGACTCAACAGGAGAAGTTGAATCAGAAACATGTTAAATGGGTTGAGTATATGCAGAATTTCACTTTTTTTATTAAACATATTTACAGTACTGCTAACAAAGTGGTTGATGCTTTGAGCAGGAAGTGTTTGTTGTTGCAGGAGTTCAGAGTCAAAACATTGGGTTTTGATGATCTCAGGGACATATACACAAATGATCATGATTTCAAAGAGGCGTATGAAGCAGCTGAGAATCCAGTTCTCAGAGACAGAAGCCAATGGATAAACTACACGATCCAGGAGGGATTTCTATTCAAAGGTAATCAACTGTGTATTCCGAAATGATCCATAAGGGAGAACTTGCTGAAGGAGAAACACAGTGGAGGATTGGCAGGGCATTTTGGTCGTGAAAAAATGTTTGCAAAGATGAATGAGTCATACTTTTGGCCGGGAATGTGAGCAGATGTCAAGAGATTTGTAGGCAGATGCAGAATTTGCCAACATTCAAAGGGGAGGAAGCAAAATACAGGAATCTATCAACCATTGCCCATACCAGAGAGGCTGTGGGATGCGATAAGCATGGATTTTGTATTGGGTTTGCCAAGAACACAAAGAGGTGTTGATTCAATCTTTGTGGTAGTGCATAGATTTTCTAAAATGGCTCACTTCATTCCATGTCATAAGACTAGTGATGCGACTCACATTGCGAACCTGTTTTTCAAAGAGGTCATTCGACTTCATGGGTTGCCGAGAAGTATTGTTTCGGATTGAGATACAAAATTCATAGGGCATTTTTGGAGGACCTTATGGAAAAATCTAGGAACTAACCTGTTGTTTAGTTCAGCGTATCACCCTCAGACGGATGGATAGATGGAAGTGGTGAACAGAAGTCTGGGAGACTTGCTGAGAAGCTTGGTGACAGAGCACCACAGCCAGTGGGACCATATATTACCACAGGCAGAATTCGCGTACAACAATTCAGTGAATCGAAGCACAGGACAGAGTCCATTTCAGGTTGTCTATGGCATGCAGCCGAGAGGAATTTATGAACTGAGGGATTCAAAACAGACTGCGACTAGGAGTGCTAGTGCAGAAGAATTCGTAGAGGCGATAAAAGAACTTCACAGCCAGGTGAAGGAGCGGTTGCAGAATTCAAGTCAGGAGTATAAACGTAGAGTCGATCAGCATCGAAGACAACTTCATTTTTAGGTGGGTGATCTGATTCTGGTACACTTGAGGAAGGAAATGTTCCCGAGAGGAACATATAACAAGCTAAAGATGAAGAAAATCAGACCATGTAGGGTCTTGAGAAAATTTGGGGCAAATTCTTATGAGATTGAATTACTTGATGGGATCAGAATTTCTCTGATATTCAATATCTCGGATTTGTACCCATACAGAGATGGAGAAATAGAGACTAAATATGAGAAGCCAGTGATCCAGTGGACGAAACAGATGCCAGTTGAAGAGAAGTTGTAGATGGAATGCATACTGGACAAGAGAGTTGGTAAGAAGACCAGAAGGAAAGAATACTTTGAGTATCTGGTCAAGTGGAAAAACCATCCAGTTGAAGATGCCAGCTGGGAGACTAAAGCAGAGATACAGAGGCATGGACAGACCATGCAGGAGATCATGGACAGGAGCCCATGAAAGTTTTCAAGCGAGGTAGTATGATGTAGGAGCATCCCTCACATCAAGCGAGCCAGCGCGGAAGGCAAGAGACAGATGGACAAGCGCCAACACAATTTTTGAAAACACCTTGAAACTATTGCGCGAACATTAATGTGGAAATTTAATGAAGCGCACTTGTATATTGTAAATGGACCTTGAGCGGATTGCTCTCATCCTTATTAGGTAGACGACATTTAAGATAGTTAATGTAAAGTAGATAGAATTTAATTCTAGAGTAGACAGTTCTAGAGCGCAAGAGGGAAATGGGATATAGACACCCTCATTTGTGCATTGTAACATTATTGAAGCAACATTGTTGAAGAGAGAAAGAGCATGTAGAGAGCCGTGTAAGAACACCCATGTACAGATATTTGAATTAATAGAAGAAAGATTTGATTCAAATTCATGGTTTTGTGTCTGTTCTTTGTGTACTGATGTTGAATTGTATGCTCATGAATGGTTGCTTCCTATTATACATTTGCTTTTATATGTTGTGTATGTGATTTCATGTTTGAGTTTGAAGTCTGAAAGGGTGGTGGAATGAGTTTCAATTGTTTCTCTATTTGATCCAGAGAATTCCTACAAGGAGTGCAGTTGAAGTGTCCGCAAGGAGTGCGTTGACAGAGGGTTCAAATAGAGATAGCTTTTGTTCTCATTCATCCCAAAGGTGTAGTTGGGCACAGGAGTCGTGCAAGGAGTGCACAGGTTGAGTGAAGTTAAGGGTTGCGAACCTGAGCGAGATTTGAAGGACTGTTGCTGCAGGTGTACGTAGAGTCGAAAGGGTTCAAACACTTATACATGTTTGAAGGTTGCCACAAGGAGTGCGTGCAAAGGGTCTTTTATAAAATCTCAGGAAGGATAAATCCTTCAAGGTTGTTGAAGGAAAGTGCAGGGAATCTGCGTCTGGAAGTTCGTAAGGAAGCATCGCAAGTCGTGTGCAGTTGGACGAGTTTTGTGGAGGAACACTTGGTCATTTCGTAGACCTCATCAGGAGGAACGGACGGTCGGTATTCTCCTAGGAGAATTCGCGATAACCCGTGGACCGTTAGATATTGCAGAGGTGCAAGGGAGATACGACGTCATATTCTCTAAAAAATAAAATCTCAGGAGGGGCAGAGTCACTGATCTGAGCCACAAGGTCCATTGGATCTATACGTATATCGTGTATCGGGGTTTCATGGATCGAAACTCTAAAATATAGCAACAGGAATCACGATATTGCGATACACGATATTCCAACAGGTACGAGAATAGTGTGGGGCCACAGGCATCAAAGGAGTGGACAGGTGGCACGCTTCATCGGGGTTTCACAGCGAGAAGTTTCGAACAATTTACATCAAGACTCATGATATAGAGAAATCCGAAATCCCGACGAGGTGACAGGGAGTGGAAAAGTCATCTCTCGAGCACATCGGAGTTTCGGTGCATCTGGATTTGGGGGTCAGAGAAATGAGTTGCTTGACACCGCGAGTGCCGAAATCGTGATAGGGAAAGTCTTGATAGGATAAATTCAGCGTTGACTGGCTGTCGGGTTTTGTGGATTCGTGAGATCAAAGGTCGACCGCTAGACTTGCAGAGTTGCGAAGTTCGATCTCCCGATTTGTGAAGAAGGGGGATCCCACGAGGATTGTTGTGGATGCAAATTTCCTGATAGGGAAATAGAAGAGCCTTGGAGTTCTTCGTGCCGAGAGAGAAAGAGAAGTTCCTGTGAGATGACGTGGACCTTCTGACCTGTGGGTTGTGAGGAGGGAGTTGGCATCACATTCGAAGAACATCATATTCACTTCTATTTCATGCATGGTAATCCATAAACTGTGCTATGTTACAACATCTAAATAGTCATTGCAGGCAAGGAATTATGGGAATATAATGAAGAACCTTGTGAGGCACATTTTTTGTTAACTGATCAGTCTGATATCTACTGATTTGACATTGTGGGCAATTCGATTCAGATGCATATTGACCATAATATATGATGTGATCATTGGGGCATGCATCAATAGTCTGATATTCCATTCCAATTTCTTTCAGAATGGCAGATACTTCTTGGTATGTGCGAGGTAACTTATTTGGTGATGGTAAGAAATATTCACCTATCAACCTACAACAACAATATACAAAAAAGAAATCAATAATGAAAATTATATTAATCATTATAAATATCGCATCCTTAATTTAGACATCAATTGACACTGAAAATAAAATAAAATAAAAGTTGAAAATTGCATAAAAGTGTAAAATTATGTTTCTTACCTTAGGATCTATGGCATACATGTGTTTGACAAACCATTCGATACCTTCAAGTTGACCAACAACATTATAGCAGAGAGAACACTTTTTTGTGTGCCTTCATATAGGGATTCAGTGACATTTTGAAGGATAGGTTTATCCAAAATATATTCATCATCATTGTCCTCATCATTGTCATCATTATCATCCCGCAAGTTGTCCTCCTCCAAGTTGACATCATCATCCATTGGAGCATTAAAAATGTCTTGGATCAATCTATTTGTCCCATCATCGTCAACTGTATTATTAATATCATCATTTTCCATAGGAATAACATGATCATCATTATCCAACCGATTAAGTTCAACTTATTCTTCAGTATTATCCCTATGAAAACGTCTCCTACTAGGTGACATCACATTCTTAGGATGATTTTTGTTTAATAAAAACAATATAAGCAATAAAATACAGTTAGAGTATATCACAAATATTATTTTGAAAGATAAATTAAAAAAAAACAATTAATGTATAATACCCTTAAAGATCTATAATAACTAATTACTTACCATGGGATGATATTCATTGCCCCCTTCAACGTGCCCATTCTTCCTACAATGTTTTTCAACTATTTTTAAAGGTAGTCTTCTTCCATTAAAACCACTACATTCACAACAAGGGAAATAGCATTTCCCATCACCATGAATCACCATTTGCCGCTTTAACATAACAAGCTCTCTTTTCTCGTCTGGAGTTGACATTGTAATTACCTATTACAACAAATCCATTGAAACATTATAAGTACAATATACAAATCTATTCAAATAATTCGGTATATATTTATACATTTGTAATGAAAATTATACAGCATGTTCAGAAAAATAAGGGACAAAGCATGAAACCTAAAATCATCTAGAAAAAATAAGGAACAAAGCATGAAACGAATGCATTTCATATCCAACGTACAACACTGGCTATTTTCGAATCTAAATGATACTTGGTTCTAAAACAACACATTGACCTACACATAAACATCCAAACATAAATAAATCTTCTAATAATCTCTTTGTTGTAATCCACCTACTATTATGTTGTCAAAATTAAGGAACAAAATTGATAGAAGTGCAAGAAAGAGTTTGGGGAGAAAAATAAATCATGACATAAGAAGCGTAAAGGCAACTTTAATTCTCATAAAAAATGATGATGTAAAGAAAATTAATTTGAAGACAACCAATCAAAGCTCCCAAGCAATTCCTTGGCATGGTAATGATAAATGGTACACTATGTTAGCGATCAAAAATAACTCGCTAATGATTTCCAAATCACATGATAAGACAAGCATTAAGAAGAAGAATCATTTTCAATTTCTTCAGATTTAAAGGCTTAGAGACAAGCTCTTAAAGATGGTATTTCAATGTATAAATCGATTATCTTCTTAAATTAAACCTAAGTTTATTTTAGGGTTTTCGACGACTAAGTGGAAAATTTGACAGTGTAGTGAGCCGTCAAAAGTTCTAACTTTCAGCGGCTAAAGGGAAAAACGCAAGACCAATGAGTTGTCGAATGTGCTAAAGAGTCCAGAATTTAATTCTTTATGCCCAGATCACATTTTTCGAGTTCCAGAGCATGTGGGAATGGTATCAAATTAAAGATAACAATTATTAGAAGTTAAATCATCTTCCTCATTAAGTTTTGAAGACATATGGTGAAAGAAGGAAGCAAATGGAATTTCTATTTTTGATAGAAATCGCCCAACTATCAAACAGAGATCTCGAACCAAAATTCAAATAGGCAATTGCATGGGAACTAAAATTCCACAAGTACTACTACCTTTATTGATGAAAGAAATGTTCACTTGAATCATCAAGAAGGACCCCACTAGATGAGTGGAGTTCCCATTACAATAAGCTTCACAAAACATCCCATTACCTTGCTTCTACTTCATTTTTTAGTTTCTATCTAACCCTGTAGGAACTCTCTTGTGAAGGAACTTTATAGTAGGATGAACCTTGTAGTAAGCCTTATTACAATTATTTTTTTCACACTACATATACTATATAGTCCCTATTTAATAGATCTAGCCTCAGTACATATCAATCTATCTATCTATTTAAGGGAGTTAGGGTAGGACCCTAATAGATTCACATGGTTAATTTTTTTGTGAAGACTTGATATGAAACATTAGATAGAGATATTAGTTTGAAACTACTAAATAAAATAAAATTAGTTTCCTTTTAGATGAACATGGAGAATAGAGCGTTCATCCCTCCTCTAACCCATAAACTTTGCCCAAAGATTTCAAACATTCTATAATGGTATTTTTTTAATGATGTAACAACATATCTTATAGAAATGGATGGAAAATCCATTGATACTAATAAATTTATTTATCCCCATTGCCAAATACTATAGATTGTTTTTCAATATCTTTATAAATTGTTGTAATTGTATGGAACATTATAGAGCATGGTGTTTTTCTTGGGAAGCCTCCCTACACTACTACATATGGGCAGATTATTCCATGAAAATTTTCCACACTTCCACTAGTTTCATCATTTTTTTAAAGAGGGCGGCATTTTCATGGATATTTCCACGCACGTTCATCACAATATCGACGAAAATATTAATTTAACCAAGTCGGGATGTTCGTCGCTATAGTGACGATCTTTCATGGCAATAGCGACGAAAATTTTACCTATCTCATTGGTCGGTGATAACGGCTAGTTGACTATTTTATCTATATGTACGTGACTTTAAGAGACTTTGTGACACAATTTCTATAGTTGCGACACTGTTCTTGGCTTTTGTTTGAGATGTTTATTTTTTCCGTCACCCACCGGTTGAACAAATCCAATTCTCGATCTACATAGCTTGGATTTTGAACTTGCAAGGTTAGTATGTTATTTTTTATTGATGTACTCATTTAACTT
>ML841588.1:22375-40535 GCA_009831015.1 Picea engelmannii | reverse complement strand
CTAGTGGACTACTCCGTGAAGAATCAAGATATTTAAGAAGAATTACGTGTTATTTCCCTTGATTTATGAGACTTGGAGGGCGAGTTGTTCAACATCAAAATATGGCATGAGATAAATGTGGAACCAATGAAAAATTATATTGAAGAATTGATCAAGAAAGCAATCGGAAAATTGACTGACAAGGGGCAATAAACAGTTGAGACGGTTCCTGAAACCATTAATCAAGACAATAAAAGGACGCCATCAAGCAATTAAAGACACGAGATACCATCATAGTAAGTTTATGTTGATCACATATTTCTTTCTTTATCAGTTCCTTCATCCAGTTACTCTGCTTCTTTGACTAGAAAGGTTTAACTGAATTCTAATAACTTCTCTTTTCTTCTTTCCGGGTCTTTTTGTTCTTTTATTGCCCATCATATTCCTTATACAATATTAATTCTTGTTTATATTTTATTTATGGTATGTGGGAGCCCCAATCCCAGTCCTTAGGACAAACGCATTTTAATGTCAAAGAATATGTAACATACAATATATTTTTTAGAAATTTCAAGAGAGCTATTCCAGGATCAGTTTTGACTATGATTTGTAACTCTGAGTTTTGAGTATAAAGTATTTGATATTGATCTATCATTATATTTATTTGATTTTCCCATGTGTCCATTATGTTAAAGTTCTCTTATTCATGTGGATCATCTTCTTTTTTTATTTTATGTGATCAGAAATATTTATTTCAACTATGATGGGTGTGAGGAAATTTTTCTTATCTGCTTTAAGTGTATGAAGTGTGTGGTTCCTGGTCATTTCTCAAGAATTTTCTCTAAATAGAAAACAAAAACATTTTCCTTTTTTTTTTCTTGCAATATTTATATTTCTTTGATTACCATGTCGGACTTTTGCAAAGTCCCATATTCTGAAAATTTACAGTCTTAAGAAAATATTAAAGAGGAGTACCACCTCTATAAAAATGTAGGGGGATTTACATCCTCGTGAGGTTACCGTTTTGGTCCTAACAGATTCAAGCATCAACAAGTACACAGATTTTCCCAATTATGGAACCGACATAGGTCCAAACACATCATTGTGCAATAGCTGTAAAATTCTTTTTGCCCTCGTTGCACTAGAGGGGAATCTTACCTGATTATGCTTCCCATATACAAAATGTTCATAGAAATAAAAATTCAGAGAGAATTTAGTCACACCTTCAACCATACCTTTACCGTGTAGTAGTCAAATACCCTTCTCTCCAATATTCCCCAGTCTTTGATGCCACAGAATAACCTTTTCTCTAGAGATTGTAGGATTTTTTCCTTATTCTACTCCAATATCCAGAACAATGGAACTATTACACCCATCACTAATAGTGCTTCCTTTCATCTTATAGAAAGTTCCAATCTGAAATCCCTTCAACAACACCATTGCTCCTCAAACTATCCTGCGGATTTCTTTTTCAAATACCATTTTTACCCCTGCATTGCCCAATATTTTTCTTATAGAAATCAATTTTTTGGCCAATCCTGGAATGTGTGTAACCCCAAGAAGTGTTATAATCCTTCCATCTATGAGCCTCAACTTGAATTTTCATCTTCCTATGATTTTGGTTGTCGATTCATCACCTAGGAAAACATTACCTCCATCATACCTTTCATATTCATAGAACCACTCCCTGTAGGGAGTCATATGAAAGGATGCACCCGATTCAACCAACCATGCCTCATGATCTACATGTGTGCTTGAAGAATCCAAGTACACATCTGCTCCTTCTTCCTTGGAGGTATTTTCTTCTATAGAGGGAGCACCTTCATATCCCTTCACTTTCAAGATAGCTATTTAGGGATCAGTTTCGACTATGCTTTGTAACTCTAAGTTTTGAGTATAAAGTATTTGAGATTGATCTATCATTATTGTTATTTGAGCTACCCACATGTCCACTCTGTTAGAGTTCTCTTATGCATGTGGATCATCTTCTTTTTTTATTTTATGTGATTAGAAATCTTTATTTTAACTATGATGGATGTGAGAAAAATTTTCTTATCTACTTTAAATGTATGAAGTTTGTGGTTCCTAGTCATTTCTCAGGAATTTTCTCTAAATAGAAAACAAAAGAATTTTCCTTTTATTTTTGTTGCAATCTTTATAGTTCATTGATTAACACGTCGGACTTCTACAAAGTCCCATATTCTGAAAATTTATAGTCCTAAGAAAATATTAAAGAGTACCACCTCTGTAAAAATGCAAGGGGATTTATATCCTCGTGAGGTTATCATTTCGGTCCTAACGGATTCAAGTGTCAACAAGTACATAGATTTTCCCAATTATGGAATAGACATAGGTCCAAACACATCATTGTGCACTAGTTGTAAAATTCCTTCTTCCCTCATTGCACCAAAGGGGAATCTTACCTAATTCTTCTTCCCATATACATAATGTTCATAGAAATCAAAATTCAAAGAGAAGTTAGTCATACCTTCAACCATACATTTACCATGTAGTAGTCAAAGACCCTTCTCTCTGATATTCCCCAGTCTTTGATGCCACAGAATAGCCTTTTCTCCAGAGATTGTAGGAGTTTTTTCTTCTTCTTCTCCAATATCTGGAACAATGGAACTATTACACCCATCACTAATAGTGATTCCTTGCAGTTTATACAGAGTTCCAATCTGAAATCCCTTCAAAAACACCATTTCTCCTCAAACCATCCTACAGTTTTCTTTTTCAAATACCATTTTTACCCTTGCATCGTCCAATATTTTTCTTATAGAAATCAAATTTCTGGCCAATCCTAGAATGTGCAGAACACTCGGCAATGTTATAATCCTTCCATCTATGAGCCTCAACTTGAATTTTCATCATTTTATGATTCTGGTTGTCGAGTCATAACATAGGAAAACATTACCTCCATCGTACCTTTCATATTCACAGAACCACTCCTTGTAGGGAGTCATATGAAAGGATGCATCTGAGTCAACCAACCATGCCTCATGATATGCATGTGTGCTTGAAGAATCCAAGTACACATCCATTCATTCTTCTTTGGAGGTATTTTCTTCTGTAGTTGGAGCACCTTCAGATCCCTTCACTTTCAAGAGAGCTATTTCGGGATCAGTTTTGACTGTTCTTTGTAACTCTAAGTTTTGAGTATAAAGTATTTGAGATTGATCTATCATTATCTTTATTTGAGCTTCTCATGTGTCCACTCTATTAAAGTTCTCTTATGCATGTGGATCATCTTCGTTTTTTATTTTATGTGATCAGAAATGTTTATTTTAACTATGATGGATGTGAGGAAATTTTTCTTATTTGCTTTAAATGTATGAAGTGTATGGTTCTTGTTCATTTCTCATGAATTTTCTCTAAATAGAAAACAAAAACATTTTCCTTTTATTTTTCTTGCAATCTTTATATTTCTTTGATTACCACGTCAGACTTCTACAAAGTCCCATATTCTGAAAATTTACAGTCCTAAGAAAATCTTAAAAAAGAGTACCACCTCTATAAAAATGCAGGGGGATTTACATCCTCGTGAGGTTTCCATTTTTATCCTAACGGATTCAAGCATCAACACGTACAAAGATTTTCCCAATTATGGAACTGACACAAGTCCAAACACATCATTGTGCACTAGTTGTAAAATTCCTTCTTCCCTCATTGCACTACAGGATAATATTACCTGATTCTGCTTCCCATATACACAATGTTCATAGAAATCAAAATTCAAAGATCAGTTAGTCATACCTTCAACCATACCTTTAGCATGTAGTAGTCAAATACCCTTATCTCTGATATTCCCCAGTCTTTGCTGCAACAGAATAACCTTTTCTCCAAAGATTGTAGGATTTTTTTCTTCTTTTGCTCCAATATCCAGAAAAATGGAAATATTACACCCATCACTATTAGTTCTTTCTTGCAGATTATACAGAGTTCCAATCTGATATCCCTTCAGCAACACCATTGCTCCTCAAACCATCCTACAGTTTTATTTTTCAAATACCATTTTTACCCCTGCATCGTCTAATATTTTTCTTATAGAAATCAAAATTTTGGCCAATCCTGGAATGAGCATAGCACCAGGAAGTGTTCTAATCCTTCCATCTATGAGCCTCAAGTTGAATTTTCATCATCCTATGATTATGGTTGTCGAGTCATCACCTAGGAAAAAATTACCTCCATCGTACCTTTCATATTCAAAGAACCACTCCCTGTAGGGAGTCATATGAAAGGATGCACCTAAGTCAACCAACCATGCCTCATGATCTGCATGTGTGCTTGAAGAATCCAAGTACACATTTACTCCTTCTTCCTTGGCGGTATTTTCTTCTGTAGAGGGAGCACCTTCAAATCCCTTCACTTTCAAGAGAGATATTTAGGGATCAGTTTCAATTGTGCTTTGTAACTATGAGTTTTGAGTATAAATTATTTGAGATTGATCTATCATTATCTTTATTTGAGTTTCCCACATGTCCACTCCGTTAAAGTCCTCTTATGCATGTGGATCATCTTCTTTTTTTATTTTATGTGATCAGAAATCTTTGTTTTAACTATGATGGATGTGAGGAAATTTTTCTTATGTGCTTTAAATGTATGAATTGTGTGGTTCCTGATCATTTATTAGGAATTTTCTCTAAATAGAAACAAAAACATTTTCCTTTTATTTTTCTTGCAATCTTTATATTTCTTTCATTACCACGCCAAAGTTCTGCAAAGTCCCATATTCTGAAAATTTACAGTCCTAAGAAAATCTTAAAGAGGAGTACTACCTCTATAAAAATGCAAGGGGATTTACATCCTCATGAGGTTGTCATTTTGGTCCTAACGGATTCAAGCGTCAACATTTTTTGCGACCATACTAGGGATTGAACTGAATTTTGGAATATGGTTTACCATTTTTTTGAAAAATATATGACTTTTCCCCATGATGACCAGCCCCACCTAGAAATTGGATTAAAAAATCAACAAAGAATTTTACATCAACTATACAATCTAGTAATAACAATTGGAAAGACACAAGAAGAATTAGAAAGGTCCTCGCAGATCTTAGTCCGTGAATAAGAAAGAGAAATCCTTTGGAGACATAGGAGAGATGAGCGACAAGACCGAAGAAACCAAAGGATGGCTAGAGCAGCACAAGGACAAGGTCGCGATTAAAGCTTGACGAATATAATGGACCCATTACCAGAAGTAAAATAAAGAAACTCTATATTCTAAGAAGTGGAAATCATATTCCTGGAACCTCTCCAAATATGGTAGAAAGAAATGAACAACTGCGAGAAGAACCATATGAGGAGAGACAAGGAGGTGGAAGAGATGTTGCAAGAAATCAAGAAAACCTAAGGTTTGAAAATCAAAGAAGAATAAGAGATTCCACTTTGAATCTTCTAGTTGAGAAACATGAACTCCATGTTCTCCCTAAGGGTACCCTGAAGGACTTTTCTAGAGATGGAAAAAATGATGCAAAGAGGCACCTTCACTTATTTATTGATGTGTGTGATTTTCATCGTGTTGAGTATGACGATGTCATGGTAAGGTTATGTCTACAAACCTTACCATGAAGAGCGTATGAATGTTATACGACATTACCCAGCAGATCAATTTGTCCGTTTAATGACATCGAAGCCATGTTCCTAACTATGTTCACCCCTCCAATTTCTTATCATACCCTTCTCACCAATTTCACCCAAATTGGTTTGAGGAAAAATGAAAGAATACGAGATTTTAATCTCAGGTTCAATAAAACATTGAGTAAGATTCTTGAAGATAAAATACTAAATGACCCATTCATACTCGGCTGATATAAGAATGCAATGCCCCCGAATGTAAAATTGTTGGCATGTTTACAGGAAGAATGTGTTTTTCATTGATGGAAAGAACATCAGTGAACCAAACCTCGAGAGCACAGAAGACAAGAAATCTCAAAAGATATAGTGGTTTCCAAAAGTGTAGATGAGGTCCAAGAGACAGAATTGCAGGAGGAGCAAAGGTCAAGACCCGTGAACACTTAGAAAGTCTTCAAAGTCGGAGAGATTAGAAGCTTGGGAGGAAGAGAGAAAGTGGTCATTGGATCACCGATATAGAGGACCAACAACCGTTAGATTGAATTAATGAAGGATAGGATAAGCGGGGAAAAACGATTGAGAATTCGATCATCCGAATTTTCGTCAGCTGTCGGATTGATTTAAGTGGAAGGAAAGGATAAGAAAGGGTTGAGATCGGATATCTCAATCACCTAAATTTACGTTAGTCATCTGATCAAAATAAGTGGAAGGATAGGATAAGTTATAATAAGGGAACGCTAATCTCAGTGGTCAATAATTGAGCACTCAGATCTACGGTCGACAGGGCATATCGGACCCCCCTACCTTTCTTCCCTTAACCGTGGGAGGGGGTCTGAGTTGGTGGTATTTCCCATGTGGGACCCTCATACATGTCACCTTCTTGTCAACTCAGACCCCCCTTTCTCATTACCACTTACCACATAACCCCACCTCCGAGTAAACCACCAAACCACTCATACATACTACCTCTGCGCTCCGATGTCACACTCCACTATCTGCTACATGTCACACTCCACTACCACAGTCTACCTCCACACTCCAATAAACTACCTACATGTCTCACCCACATGAGCAGACCACCTCAGCAAGGACATGTGGAAGACCATGTCAGCAAGTACACATGGTATAATCATATGATGACAAGTGTCAAGAGGAAATTGGCTCATGCCATGTCAACAACTGACATAAGAAAGCTACGTCACTCTGGGAGATTTACTTCGGGAGTTTCATCACCAACAAATGTCAAAATTCCTGAAGTCCCAAAGGACAAAGGTCTGAAATCGCTCTCAATCGTTCGATATGAATATCACTCCGGGTGCATTCTCAACCTTTGATCTAGTTCAGTGAAAGGACAGTGTAAGTGGAAGTGTTAACCAACAGCAAGCGGTCTCCACCGCCTATGACTTATTCAGCAGGTGACCACTCTGGAGGAGAATGAAGCAGTGATTAGCCTAAAGTCCAGAAGTCCTGAACACTGAAGACCTGAATAAGACCCTAGTCCTTGATCTCCAGGAGGGGTATGTATCAAAAGATTATGCATTCGGGTGAAAGCACTCCGGTAGAAACGAGTGCATAGGAGTTGAAACTCCTAAAGCCCAAAGTGTCAAATTCACTCATGATCGTTGATTGTGCGGGAGGGTAAGTGTCAATATATCATTGACTCTAGGTGAAATTGTTCATGGAAAAGTGAAGCACCGAAGATTCGAAAAGGCCAAAGTCCTAGAGCGGAGGATAGTCGTTGGATTAAAGAGGAAAGATGTCAGTAGATCTTCCATTTTGGAAGATATCTAGTCAGAAGAAAAGAGAAGTTGAGATTTGAAATCTCTGGAGTCTGGAGACCCGAAGGACATCTCGACCATTAATACGAGAGGGACAGGTGTCAATAGATCTTCCACTCTGAAATATTTGCATACGGAGGAAAGCATGGTTTGAGATTTGAAACTTCTAGAGCCTGGATCACGAAGTTTATCACGGCCGTCAATTTAAGAAGGTTAGATATAATCCGTCAGTTCAGGATCACCGTCAAGATCATGAGATCAATGGTCTCGTCGCATTGCGGGGATTGAAGGTGTGAAAACTTTAGAAATATGAAGGCGGGCCACAATCGAAACCACGGTTTTGGAGAAAGGACACATGGAGGCTAGAGGTAAATTGTGGGGGAAAATGTAGTTTGTTTCAAATGACCTTTGGACGTTCCCACAATCGTGTGGTCACATGAGTTCATCACCCAAGGTCATATCGAAAGAAGGAGCTAGCACTCGCTAGACCAATATCGTGAAGTGCCTTTTGAATAGGCGTATGGACGTCATCAGTGGTCATGTGAGGGAAGGGGACTAGAAGCCAAAGAAGCCAAAAACAACTGATTGTAACTGGCAGAGAAGATGAAGAATTGTGACTGCCATAGAAGCCAACGAATCTCAAGATAATGACTGCTAGTGATGAACAGGTTCAAGATAACTGCCAGAGAAGCCAAAGAATCTTTGGATAACAACCACTGATAATGAACAGATATAGCATAACCACCAGGGAAGACAAAGAGTATTCATGATGATCAGGCAAAGGAATCAAGGTGAGAAAGACATGCAAAACATAGAAGATAGTGTGCTTTTTCGATAATTATGCATGTGGGTAGAATGTGACCGAGTACAAGACCTGAAATGGAGATCATAGGTGTAGTGTATAGCATGCAGAGATAGCACAGAGTATAAAGGAAGAAGAGAAGTTGAACAGAGCTATTATTGCGCAGCAGGAGAAAGAGCAGAGTATAGAAGCGGAACAGAGTAATAGAATATGGAGGAGGAAGAGGAGACATGGAGTTGTAACATACCATATCAGAGACAGAGAAACTAAAGTTTTGTAAGATTCAATTAGGGTGGTAGGGTGGTGTTAGGGAGGATTGCAGTCCTCTAAATTCTAGTTGGTGCTAGAAGATATTCTGGGAGTTGGTGCTTCCATCTAGTGGGTGCTAGAGAAACCTGGGAGTTGGTGCTTCCATCTAGTTGGTGCTAGAGAAATATGAGATTTGGTGCTCTCTGCAAGTTGTAGCTTGCTATCAGAGGTTTTAGCCTCATATTTGAGTTGGATCTCAAAGACTGTGATGTACATGAAAGTTGGAGCTTGATTGACATCCTAAGAAGAAGAGGTTTTCACCCTTATGGGTTTCCTCATGAAAATAAGTATCTCTGTGTATTCTATGTGATTGATCAAATATTGTATCTCTATGCATGTTAAGTTATCAGCAACACATTAAATAATAATCTAGAAAGAATAAGAAAATAAAAGGAAAATTTTCAAGCTTATATACATAACTTATTCCTCCCCCCCCTCTCAGTTATATTTCCAACAATTGGTATCAGAGCCAGTGCCTTTGATCAAAGGTAGATTCATAAGCTTGAACATGACTAGTCATGATGGAAGTTCAACTAATAGACCCCCTCTGTTTGATGGAACAAACTTTTCCTTCTGGAAAATAAGAATGAGAACACATTTAATGTCTTTGGGTGTTGATATTTGGGATGTCGTTGAAACGGGATATGTGAAGCCTGTAGTCTTGGCCTCAAAATATGATAAGTTGGATTTTATCTTTAATTCAAAAGAAATGAATGCCATCCTCAGTGGACTTGATGAAGCCAATTTTTTCAAATTCATGCATTGTGATTCAACAAAAGTTATGTGGGACAAGATGATAAGTAGTTATGAAGGTAATGAAAAGGTGAAAGACGCAAAACTTCATACTCACTGACTGAAATTTGATCAGTTAAAGATGGATGAAGATGAAACTATCAGTAAGTACTTTTTATGTATATAATAACTTGTCAACATTATGAAAGGCCTGGGTGAAAAAATAGATGAATCTTTTCTAGTCTAGAAAATATTAAGATCTCTTCCTAATAGATTTAACTCAAAGGTCTCTGCTATAGAGGAAATAGTTGATCTCAAAACGTTGGCATTAGATCAACTTCTTGGAACCCTAATTGGTTATAAAATGAGAATCACCAAAGGTAAATCCACTACAAGAGAAGCATATTTTAAAGTAGATAAAAACATAGACTCCAATATAGATGAGATTGAAGAAAACTTTGTGAGAAGAATGAAGAAAGGATTAGGAAAATACAAAGGTAAACTACCCTTCAAATGTTTCAACTGTGGTAAGATAGGTCATTTTTCATTTAAGTGTCCTCACAAAATAAAGGATCAGACATATGACGATGAAGAGAAGCACAAACACAAGAAGGTCTATAAAGAGAATAATTTTAAGAAGAAAAGCATTTTTGTAAATAATGATGATGATCCCTCAAATGATGAAAGCAGTGACTCTTCTATTGAAGATAAAATAAATGATATCATGCTAATAGCTTTAGAAGATCTAAACAATGAAAATACAGGAGGTGAGTTCACTGATTGTGAAGCAGTAGTATATCTTGAAGGAGAACTTGTCAGTGCCATTGAAGAGATTGATAGACTCGGAGAAAAGAAAAGAAAAGAAAAACAGTTATTTCTCAGGTATGAGAAAACATGCAATGAACCATCTGAAGAAATTGCTCTGTTGAAGGTTAAGTTATAATAATCTAACAAGATTGAAGACATCCTCAAATATAAATTGAAGGAATATGAAACAAAAGGTGAAAAATTGGAGGCTAAAGTAGTGACTGTCAGAAAAGATCTAGAGAAATTTCAAGCCTTATATCATCAGAATCTGACAAGTATTAAAGCCTCGAAAGGATTAGCCTCCATTCTGAATCAGCAAAGGAATTCAAAGTTGAAAATTGGTTTGGGTTATGAAGAGGGATCAAGTATTGGTTAGGAAAGCAACAAAGAACCCATCAAGTTTGTCAAATCTACAACCATTGACAACAACAAACTTGTAGAAACAAAGGAAGAGAATTAGCTGCCAAGGAGAAGTGAAGGAAAAGCTACCAAAACTGAATATGTAGAACAAAGAAATAATACACCCTCTTCTCAAGGAAATCATCAGCATGGAAGAAATTGATTTGCTCAAAGAAGACAGCCATTTTTTAGGTACACGAATTTTTTCTATGGATATTGTTTTTACTGCTCTAACTTTGGCCACAAAGTTGTAAATTGTTCTTTAAGATTTAGACATGAGTAATCAATACAGCCAAGGAATAAATATCTGCCACAACAAAGAATGATACAGCCAAGTAACAAACAACCACAGACTGCAAATCATTTGATGGTTGGGAAAAGGACGCAGATTACACATAACAATCATTATGATCCTTTATTCAATGAACCAGAATGTTACATCTACCATAATTATGGACATAAAGTTGTAGATTGTCGCTTAAAAACCTATAATCTAGATTTAAATCATAGAGCAGAAAACATCAAGGTTTGGAAGAAGAATGAAGATAACAAATGTGTATTAGTGTTGTCAACTCAAAGACAAAAAGACACTTGATGTATTGACATCGGATGCTCCAGTCATATGATAGGTGAAAAAAGTAAGTTCCTATTACTCAAAGAAAATAAATCAGGGAGTGTGACCTTTGGTAAAGGTCTAGTAAGGTTAAGTAATATCAGAGGTAAAGGTCTAGTAAGCTTAAGTAATTGAAGAAGAAAATCTCAAGATGTATTATTTTTTTATGGTTTAAAGCATAATCTTCTTAGTGTCAGTCAGATATGTGATAGAGGATGTGAAGTCACTTTCACTACCAAGAATTGTAAAATAAATATAGTAAACATAGGAGAGTTGATTGCAAAAGGGGTTAGAACTGAAAACAATGTATATGTTATGAAGGAAGATAAGGTGAAATGTCATTTAAGCAAACTTGATGAAAGTTGGTTATGGCACAGAAGGCTTGGACATATGAATTTTGATCATATTGTCAAACTAAATAATGAAGGCGTTGTGAAAGACCTTCCAATAATATCTAAGCCTAATAACTTTGTACGTGAATCCTGTAAAATGGGGAAGTTGGCTCATGCTCAATTCAAATAGAAGAGTTTCACATCTTCAAAGAAACCACTTCAAATTGTTCATATGTATCGATGTGGACCATCGTGAAAGGAAAGAACTGGAGGAGAACGTTACTTTATGCTAGTCATTGATGACTTCTCCAAACTTATGTGGGTTTCCTTTCTGAGAGAAAAATATGTTGTGTTTGAGAAGTTCAAAAAGTTTAAGGTGTTATCTGAGAATCAGACAGGAAGGAAGTTAAATGAAATTCTCTCAGACAGGGGAGGAGGATTTCTGTCAAGATATTAAAAAGAATTTTTTGATAGACATGGAATTAAAAGAGAATATACTATTCCATGTACTCCTCAACAAAATGTAGTTGTAGAATGCCAAAATAGATCAGTTCAGCAGATGGCAAGGGCTATGATGAGTGAAAGGGAAATTTCACAAACCTTCTCAGTGGAGGTTGTTCACATGACTGTTAATATTCTAAACAAATCACATCTAAGGTTGAACAATGATAAAACTCCATATGAGTTGTGGTTTGGTCGACCTACATCAATCAAGCTATTCAAAGTATTTGGAAGTAAATGCTACATCAAGAATAATGATGATCATCTGGGAAAATTTGATAGTAGAGCTGATGAAGGTATCTTCTTAGGATATGCAATGAACAATAAAGGATACAGATGATTTAACAAAAGAATGCATAAATTAGTAGACTATATTGATGTTCGAATTGATGAAGAAGCTCATGTAAAAGATCAACAGAGAATAAGCACTAATCTAGATGAAAATGATGATGAGAATGATGAAGATAAAGAACAGAAAATATCAGAGTCACAAGAAGATGATGAATCAGGTGGAGAAGAGACACCTAGACAAGAAGAGCCAAGACAACAATCAGCATCAAATCCTTCCTCCAGAATTACTCAAAAGAATCATCCTGAAAGTAATATAATTGGTGAGAAAGACAAAGGTGTACAAACCAGGAGAAGGATAATCAAAGACACTGAGCAATCACATATAGCCTTCATATCCATGGTGGAACCTAAGAACTTTAATGAATCCAGTAAAGACGTAAATTGGTTAAAATCAATGAATGAGGAACTAGACCAGATTGAAAAGAATGCCACTTAGGAAATCGTTCTTAGGCCAGCAAATAAAAATGTAATAGGATCCAAATGGTTCTACAAAAACAAGATGAATGAGCAAGGAAATATTGTAAGAAATAAGGCTAGATTGGTCTACAAAGGATATTCTCAAATAGAAGGACTGGATTTTGATGAAACATTTGCGCCCATAGCAAGATTAGAAGCTATTAGAATGTTTATTTCCTATGCATGTCATAAACAGTTTAAAGTCTATCAAATGGATGTCAAGTCATCTTTTCTAAATGGAGATCTAAAAGAATAAGTCTATATGGAACAACCAGAGGGTTTCCAACTGTCAAATAACCCTGACTTTTTTTGCAAGCTGAAGAAAGCCTTTTATGGGTTGAAACAAGATCCTTGTGTCTAGTATTACAGACTGGATAAATATCTTCAAGACAAAGGGTTCAAGAGAGGAACAGTTGACAACAATCTGTATATAAAAATAGAGGGTAATGATTTGATCATTGTGTTGGTCTATGTAGATGACATCATCTTCGGAAGCAATAATGCTTCATTGGTACAATGGTTTTCTACTTCCATGCAATCTGAATTTGAAATGTCTATCATAGGGGAACTGTCATTTTTTCTTGGTCTGCAAATTACTCAGAGGTCTGAAGGAATATTTCTTTCTCAAGAGAAATATCTAAGAGAAATGTTGAAAAGGTTTCAAATGGAAGATTCTACACCTATGAGCACACCTATGGTCATTGGATGCAAGTTAAGCAAGGATGATGATTCACCTGATGTTGATCAGAGTTCATATAGGTCTATGATAGGTAGCCTATTGTACATTGCAGCATCTCTTCCATACATAATGCATGTTGTTGGAATCGTAGGAAGGTATCAAGATGCACCTAAGTAGATTCATTTGTTAGCTGTCAAAAGAATATTTAGATACTTGAAAGGAATAATGAACTATGGCCTATGGTATCCTAGGAATCAAAATTTTCAACTATCAGTCCATTCAGATGTTGAATGGGCTAACTATGTGGATGAAAGGAAAAGAACAAGTGGGCGTGCATTCTTCTTAGGATATTCTCTTGTAGCATGGTTGAGCAAGAAGCAAGGTTCCATTTCCTTATCGACTACAAAAGTTGAATACATTGCAGCTGCCACTTGTTGTACCCAAGTATTATGGATGATTTAGACACTTGCAAACTTGGAGGTAAATTATAATGCATCGATCCCAATTCATTGTGATAATACTAGTGAAACTAGTTTGTCAAAGAATCTTGTATTTCACTCCAAGACCAGGCATATACCCATAAAGTATCACTTCTTGAGGGAACGGGTAACCAATACTATTGTTTCTTTGCATTATATTCCATCCAAAGATCAGATTGTTGATATCTTCACTAAACTGCTTGCAAAATCTCAGTTTGAGTATCTATGCCAAAAGTTGGATGTAACACCGTTATAAAGTTAAAATAGTGCTCCTAGTATATCTGATCATGGGTATCATAGATTCACTCTCCATTTTATTTGACATTGATGTCAAAGGGGGAGAAAAAGTTGTTGTCTATATGCTACAGTTGGAGGTCTAAGCAGAATAGTGTAGCCTTTCAAGGTTGCCATCAATGCCAAAGGGGGATATTGTTGGAATGTTTACAAAAAGAATGTGTAAATGTGTTGAACCTGCACAGAATAGATCTAGCTAGAAAATACTACACACATTTGCAGAGATAAATTGAGAAAGAAGAAGCAAGAGAGAAAGAATGAAAGAATTCTCATTAACCATATTCCACACTCAAAGAGTGAATAATTTACAATAGATATAGGATACATGAGTAACTAATGATCCATAGTGGTGGTTTAGAGTGATATGGAAACACACCAGCAGTTACGGGAGTAAACTTCCACCTAGTCTAGTCTCTCAGGCAGTTATGAGAGTGAACTTCCACCTAGTTGAGTTAACTAGTCAACTAGTCTTTGGTTAACTGACTGAACAGAGAGTAGTGAGGAGTTAAATCAGGAAATCAAGGGTAATGAGTCAGTATGGTGATGATACCAAGGCAATTTTTCATTATCTTTTGATGATCCCAATGTTGCATGGTGACAAAACCAATGCAGCATCTAAACTCAACTCAACTAGTCAAACTGAAGTGTCAATTGAAAGAGAATATTCTCCAGGTCGAATATTCTCCCCTAAAATATAGGAGACTGGATAAATGACTAATAATGACTAATAAAAAAGGAAAAACCTTAGGAAAAATAAATCTTAGGTGTGTGTGAAGTAACTCCAACACCCCCCTGAACATCACTATGGTGAAAATAAAGAATGGGTCCCGGAAACGAGACCATGTTAGGTACCCAAATACAAAAGATACACTAAAATAAATGAGGAAAGAGGGAAAACCTCATGGGAAANAACCCCCCCCCCCCCCCCCAAATTACAATGCATAAAAAAATAAAAATGAGAAGGAACAAAAGCAGTTGTTAAGCAACAATGTCCTTCACTCCAAGAAGACCTTGCAACTATGCAAGTTTGTGCTCATTGAAGATTTCGTTGAAGATGTAGATGTCTACATAGATATGATGAAGTATATGAAACATTGATATGTCCAAACATATCCACTTTATATTCTTGTAATGAAAAATATCCAAATAAAGTTTGGATGAAATTTTGAAAACTGTGCGGTCGTTTCCAGAAAAACGCTGAAATTTTGTTGATTTTAAAATGATCATAATTTCACTTCCTAGACTCCATTTCAGACGATTGTTTTTTTGAAATTGGATATTTTCCTGAGAGGAATTCAAATATCTAAAAAATTTCTACAAATTGTGATCATAAAATATCATAATTGATTCTGATGTGTGTGGCTCCCTTTTTGTCTCTTGAGATGCATGCATTGTGCATGGAAAAGTGTCTGCATGTGACCCCTAAGATGCATGCCATATATATTCCACATGAAATTCAGAAAAAAAAAATCTGAAATGGATTAGACATCATCTTCAATTAATGGGATACAAATTTATGCAAATACTTTTGTAGAAGACTCTTTAGAATACAATGTTTGATCATCAGATTTGATCCTCTGATGGCTTCTCTTCTGACTCTATCTGTTCAACCTCCTGCATGAAATCTTCACAATCTTCTTTATTCCCTAATAGAACCTCCAATATGGTCATAATTAATTTGGATTTGATTCTTGTGAGTCATCATATACTTGGTGGAGAATTTATGGAGAGATAGACAAGAAGATAAATCCTATGGCCATATCTTGTCTATTGAGAAAGTCATTTTTCTCATCGGCGGAATCAGGATATACTTCCATTTCCATGGTTATTTGGTATAAGACTCTACTTTTGAGAAGAAGTAGAATATTTGGCTTCCACTCCAAATAGTTATGAGGTGCGAGAAGTATTATCGGTGAGTAAAACATAAATTCTATATTTTCTGCGTTCTTCAATCTTCAGTATCTGCAAAAAATAATTTGATGTAGCTTTTGCTTAGCAGTCTGTCAGCTCTGATACCATGTAAATGTGTTGAAACTGCATAGTATAGATCTAGATAGAAAATGCTACACACATTTGCAAAGATAAATTGAGAAAGAAGGAGCAAGAGAGAAAGAATGGAAGAATTCTCATTAATTGTATTCCACACTCAAAGAGTGAATAATTTACAATAGATATAGGATACATGAGTAAATAATGAGCCATTTTGGTGGTCTAGAGTGATCTAGACACACACCAGCAGTTACGAGAGTAAACTTCCACCTAGTATAGTCTCTCAAGCAGTTACATGAGTGAACTGCCACCTAGTTGATTTAACTAGTCAACTAGTCCTCAGTTAATTGACTGAACAGAGAGTAGTGAGGAGTTAAATCAGGAAATCAATGGTAATGCGCCAGCCTAGTGATAATCCCAAGGCAAGTGTGCATTATATGGTGATGATCCCAATGTTGCATGGTGACAAAACCAATGCAGCATCTAAACTCAACTCAACTAGTCAAACCGAAGTGTCAACTATAAGAGAATATTCTCCAGGTGGAATATTCTCTCCTAAATATAGGAGATTGGATAATGACTAATTATGACTAATCAACAAGGAAAAACCTTAGGAAAAATAAATCCTAGGTGTGTGTGAAGTAAATCCAACAGAATTTGTTTGTCATTGATGGCAAGAACAACAGTGAATCAAACCTCGAGATCGCAGAAGATGAGAAAGATCAGAAGAGATGGCGGTTTCCAAAAGTGCAGACAAGGTCCAAGAGATGGACTCATAGGAGGAGAAAAGGTAGAGACCTATGAACACTTAGAAAACCTTCTAAGTTAGAGATATCAGAATCTCAGGAGGAAGAGCAACAGTGGTCATTGGATCACCGATCTAGAGGACCAACAATCATCGGATTGAATTAATGAAGGATAGGATAAGCAGGGCAAAACGATTGAGAATTCGATCATCCAAATTTTTGTCAGTTGTCGGATTGATTTAAGTGGAAGGACATGATAAGAAAGGATTGAGATCTAAGATCTCAATCACCCGAATTTATATCAATCGTCGGATCGAAATAAGTGTCAGGATAGGATAATTTATAAGAAGGGCATGCTAGTCTCAGCGGCCAATAATCGGGCACTCAGATCTATGGTCGATAGGGCATATCGGACCCCCCCCCGACCTTTCTACCTTTAACCATGGGGGGGGGTCCAAGTTGGTGGTATTTCCCATGTGGGACCCTCATATGTGTCACCTTCTTGTCAACTCGGACCGCCCTCGATCATTACCACTTACCGCCTAACCCCCCTCTGAGTACACCACCAAACCACTCATACATACCAACTTCACACTCTGACGTCACACTCCACTACTGTGCTCTGCCTCCACACTCCACTACACTGCCTACATGTGTCACCCACATCAGCATACCACCTCAACAAGGACATGTGGAAGACCACATCAACAAGTACACATGGCATAATCAGATGATGACAAGTGTCAAGAAGAAATTGGCTCATGCCATGTCAACAAGTGACGTAAGAAAGCTACGTCACTCTGGGAGATTTACTTCGAGAGTTTCATCACCAACAAATTTCAAAAGTCCCGAAGCCCCTAAGGACAAAGGTCTGAAGTCACTCTCAGTCGTCCAATCTGAAGATCACTTCGGGTGCATTCTCAACCATTGATCTAGTTCAGTGGAAGGACAGTGTAATTGGAAGTGTTAACTGACAGAAAGAGGTCTCCACCACCTATGACTTATTCAGCAGGTGACCAATCTGGAGGAGAATGAATAAGTGATTAGCCTAAAGTGTTGGAAGATTGATTTTTGTCATTGATGTCAACCCTAGTCATGGGTTTTGGACCGCAAGATTGATAAAGGTATTTCGACATGAAGGAAAATGCACATGCATATACAACACCCATGAATGGATAGTATACATCATGTTGTTTTTGGTGGTATTTGGCATGTCACATGGATCCTCATGGTTGAGGAGAAATGAATTTTTGAAGATGACAAAGTGAATTGAAAAAGGAAGTACATGTAGGCCCTGAAAATAATTAAAGAAAATAATTACAAAATAAGAAAGTGTCAGGT
>ML841587.1:3139-15780 GCA_009831015.1 Picea engelmannii | reverse complement strand
ACCTAATATCCATTTTCTTATGAGTTAATCAAGTAATTAATTTACACCACCTTCCTCTTGGAAAAAGACCACTATCTCGCTAATGGATATTTTCTTAATGTAAAAGAGTTATTTTAATCAAATAAAACCCGCTAGGTGGTTGGTATAGGTCATCGCTAATCAAGTTATCATTATAATTAAAATAACAATTTATCTTTAGTAGCACATGTCACACTTAAATATATCATTAGAAGCTAGTTAGAAATAATGCAACTAGATCTAACACTTCTATGGATCATACCCACTCTATCACTCAAATCTGGACTTCCAACAAGTTTTTACCACCTTTCAGTAAATATTGACCTAATATCCCTATTTTAACTTTCTTATGAGTTAGTCAAGTAATTAATGTACACTACCATATTCTTTGAAAAGGACCACTCGAGGATATTTACATAATGTAAAACAGTTCTTTACATCAAATAAAACCCACCAGGTGGTTGGTATATTTCATTGCTAGTCAAGTTATCATTATAATTAAAATAGCAATGTAGAGTTGTTTATCATTAATGTAATTAGCTTTAGTGGCACATGAAACACCTAACTAGATCATTACAAGCTCTTTATAATTAATGCAACTAGAGCTAACACCTATATTGATCATACGACTCAATCACTCAAATTTGGAGTTCCAACATTTTTTTACTAGATTTCATTAAAAATTGATAGTCGAATTTGAGCTAATATCCCTATTTTAACATTCTAATGAGTTAGTCAAGTAATTAATGTACACCACCATCTTCTTTGAAAAGGACATCGGAAGGATATTTACTTAATGTAAAAGAGTTATTTTCATCAAATAAAATTCATTAGGTGGTTGGTATAGTTCATTTTGATTCCCTCTACCATTTTGATTTATGCTTCTAGAGGGATCAAATACCTTGGGATGAAAAATTAGACATTGAAATATTTTATTTATTCTCAACATTTAAATATACTTTTATTAATATCCCAAAAKTCCTTTCAYGGTAAAAATKTATTTTTTACTTTTAATATATATATATAGAGGAATATTTTATTTYAAGTGGACATTAAACTATTTTATTTATGATCCACATTGAAATATTTTTTAGTTATTAATATTTTTTTCAATACCACGTGTCAATTTCACATTAAACATGAGAGGAATTACACCTCCCTCATACTAAGTATAAAGGGCCTATATAATGAAGTTGCACATTGAAATATTTTATTTTTGCTATTAATATTTTTTTAATACCACTTGTTGTAAGGAACGAGATGTAATATATTATGCAAAAACTGGAATATTTAACAATTATCAAGGGAACACGAAAATATTGAGAGAGAAATACGAGAAATAATGTCTTTATTTCAAGAAAGTGAGGAAACCTCCACTGTCAAGACAATATATATCGTACCTCATACTCTTATTTATACTAATTCTATCTTCTAAAGAACATTCTAGAGGAATATATTTCTAGAAGTGGAAGCTTCTATTAGGTCCTCTTATATTGAATTGTTGAAATTTTTTTGATAAGCCTTATTAACGAATGTGAGTCTTTATTACATGGAAAACATATCATGCTAGCTAATGAATAAATATGAGGGGTTAGGTTTGAATCCTAACATGCCCTTGTCCTTCAACACAAGTCTTGTCCTCAAGGTTGAATATGTGGAAATTGTTGCAGTATGGTCGTTGGTTCCCAAGTTTCATCCTCTAGACACATATCTTTCCACTTGATATACACTTATTTGATAGTTCGGCCATGTAAGTGATTCTTTTTCACATTGAGGACAAATTGTTCATCTAAATTAGGAAGGATGGTTTAAACCCTGTAATTCTTATCCACCACTTTCTTCAAACAAAAAACATGGAACACCAGATGTATTTTGAATGGAGTTGGAAGTGCGAGTTTCTAGGCAAATTGACCAATATGTTTGATAATATGATAGGGGCCATGAAATTTTTGTCAACTTGTGGTGTCCATGGGATTTGAGCGAGGTTTTCTTATACGTTTGGAGTCAAAGAAACACATGATCAATCTCTATCATGATTTCTGGTACATAGTAACCTATTTGGAAGCAACTTGCTTTCAAGATGGATCTCCCGTGATTTTTTATTAGTACAATACCTAATAAATAAAAACTTGAGTGACTTTGCATCAAGTTTTATTCTCTCATATTTCTTAACATATAAGTTAGGATCATTTTTTCTTTTCACGAACCAATTATGATAAAAGGAGGTATCTATCTTTACATACCATGTTCTCGGTTCCTGTTTCAAACCATATAGCTCTTTACTTAAACTCTAGACTTGACGATCCTATCCCTTCTTGACAAACCCTTTAGGTTGAACCAAATTCTTGGTTTAATGTTCTCAAGGAAAGATTTCCTAATACAGGGATACCTTCCTATTCTAGTTATTTGCAGTATTCTTGCTAATGATGGGCCCTTGTTTAAATTTTTGACGGTACCCATCAGATTTAAATGCTAGAGAAACAAGGTACATGAAGTCTATTTGAAATATTTTAACATGTAATCTTATAACATTTTTATCATACCATTTATACTTAGATTTTGTTATTCTATTTAGTTATAGTTTTGATTACTCTTATTTTAGGGTTCCAACAATCCTCACCCTTCTAACTTATTGTACTAGGATATTCCATAGTAACTAGTCATTGACTAACTTTACTTCATACTTATAGTTCTTGGGTTTGTATATTCTTTTGCATTAATATTTATTAACCCATTTCTTTTTATTTTGTCATGAGGACACATATACTTACGCCGCAGGACTATCGATTCGATGCTAAGTCTAGAAGGTACTTCATATTTAATTTCAAGTCTGTAACGCCCCCATCGTTACATCTACAAGAGAAACAATAGTGAATTTTTTTTTTTGACAACATAGGAAGACAATGAAGATTACATCTAGACAACACAACTGATGGTGAGCTCCACGCCCATAGAATGGGCAACAACAACTAAGACTCCACACACTTGCACCAGGGAAACTCGACAACACATGCATATGACAATGAGGAGGGACGACTACCCGCCCGATGCAACATGGCATGCCTACAAGCTAAGCGACCATTACCCCTCAAGACACAACGACCTTGACGAAAAAGACTAGAAACTCTGGGCATGCTAACCAGACACATCAAGGCATTCCGCCCATGCACCCAAGACAACTTACAACGCTCGTCAACACTCACACAACATGTACCAATTATGGTCAAGTTGTCATTCACCGCTATCCAATAGGGTACGCCATGATTATCTCATGAGGAATCATGTTGTCCCCAGGCGATAGATGAGTCGATAACCATGGCACAACAGATCATGTCTGGACTGAGGACTCTAGATGGACCGAAGCACTAGGAGCCGAAACAACTCAGTCAAGGACTACGTTTACACTCCCAAGCAATAGGTAGACACAACAAAAGATACCTTCAAATCAACTGCGCGAAGGAACCGAGGACTCTTGTTTCCTATAAGACCACCTGTGGTGTAAAGGTAGACCGCTCACCCCTCTAATAAGTAATGATAACCTAAACCCATTAATTAATCATAACGATAACATGATAAGTAATGGTAGCGTGAACCCATTTAGGCAGTGTGAACACACTCACTTAGATGCTCGCGATATGACAAGGAAAAACACTCTAGTATGGTAGGTGAAGGGAGTCATGGAGACAAAATTGGTGAAGAGTAGACATGACACCGACTCAAAAACATAAATCAGAAATGGAAAGACAAAGGCGTACCAGACAACTACAAATTCCACATCAAAGGAGTCCGCCAGTGTATCGGGGGAAATAGGCTATCGAAATGAGAGATACTCGCAAATGGCTTGGCACCTTCAACACTGTTGAAGATGCCACCCTTGCATATAAACAGGTTGTCTTTGAATTGTATGTATCCCCATCTCATCTTAATTTCTATCTACCTTATGCCCGCCCTCCAGTTTCCTCTCACCCTACCACTCTCAAACCCCTTCTCCCTCTCCCGCTGACACTAAATCCTCACATGGATTGCCACCCCGAACCACACCACAGTTTTCTGCTCTCTCGTTCCCCGATTTGTTCCTCTTCAATTCAATGGCGTTTAGGGCGGTGCAAAGAAGGCTTTGCATGTAGCTGCAATGATGTTGGAGAACCATAGCAGCAGTGGCGTCACCAACGGTCTTATGTCGCTCGAAGGGTTGTCTATTACCGATCAATAAGAGATTTTATTTATGCTCAACATTTAAATATACTTTTATTAAAATCCCAAAAGTCCTTTCACGGTAAAAATGTATTTTTTACTTTTGATATATATATATATATATAGGAATATTTTATTTGAAGTGGACATTAAACTATTTTATTTATGATCCACATTGAAATATTTTATTTTTGTTATTAACCTTTTTTTAATACCACTTGTAAGGTACCAGATGTAATATATTATACAAAAACTGGAATATTTAACAATTATTAAGTGAAGACCAAAATATTGAGAGAGAAATACCATAAATAATGCCTTTATTTCAAGAAAGTGAGGAAACCTCCACTCTCAAGACAAGGTATATCATACCTCCTACTCTTATTTATACTAATTCTATCTTCTAAAGAATATTCTAGAGGAATATCTTTCTAGAGGTGGAAGCTTCTATTGGGTCCTCTTACATTGACTTGTTCAATTTTTTTTGATAGGCATTATTAACTAATGTCAGTCTTTATTACATGGAAAACATATCATGCTAGCTAACGACCAACTAATAGGGGTTAGGGTTGGATCCTAACATGCCCTCGTCCTTCAAAATAAGGCTTGTCCTCAAGGTTGAATATGTGGAAACTGTTGCAGAATGGTTGTTGGTTCCCATGTTTCATCCTCTAGAAACGTATCCTTCCAGTTGATATACACTTCCTTGATAGTTCGACCATGCAAGTGACTCTTTTTCACATTGAGGAAAAATTGTTCATCTAATTTAGGAAGGATGGCTTAAACCCTACAATTGTTATCCACCACTTTCTTCAAACATAAAAAATGGAACACCAGATGTATTTTGAATGGAGATGGAAGTGAGAGTTTGTAGGAAAATTGTAGAATATGTTTGATAATATGATAGGGGCCATAAAATTTGGGTGTCAACTTGTGGTGGCCATGGTATTTGAGTGAGGTTTTCTTATAATTTTGGAGTCAAAGAAACACATGATCAACCACTATAATGATTTCTGGTACATAGTAACCTATTTGGAAGCAACTTGTTTTCAAGATGGACCTGTCGTGCTTTTTTCCCAGTACAATACCTAATAAAAACACACTTGAGTGACTTTGCATCAATTTTTATTCACTCATCGTTCTTAACATACATGTTAGGATAATTTTTTCTTTTCACAAACCAATTATGATAAAAGAAGGTATCTATCTTTACATACCATGTTCTCGGTTTCTGTTTCAAACCATATAACGCTTTCCTTAACCTCTAGACTAGATGATCCTATCCGTGCTTGACAAACCCTTTAAGCTGAACGAAATTCTTGGTTTAATGTTGTCAAGGAAAGATTTCCTAATACAGGCATACTTTCCTATTATAATTATTTGTAGTATTCTTGCTAATGATGGGCCCTTGTTTAATGTTTTATCGGTACCCATCAGATTTAAATGCTAGAGAAACATGGTACATCAAGTCTATTTGCTATATTTTAACAGGTAATCTTATAACATTTTTATTATACCATTTATGCTTGGATTTTGTTATTCTGTTTGGTTATAGTTTCGATTATTCTTCTTTCAGGGTTCCAACAATGGTGACCCTTCTAACTTATTATACTAGGATAGTCCATGGTAACTCGTCATTGAATAACTTTGTTTCATACTTATAGTTCTTGGGTTTGTATATTCTTTTGCATTAATATTTATTAACCCATTTATTTTTATTTTTTCATGAGGACACGTATACTTACGCCCGAGGACCATCGAGTCGAAGATAAGTGTAGAAGGTACTTCATATTTAATTTAAAGTCCATATGCAGGGTTTATTCAAATGTTGTATATTTTCTTCTATCTCTTAGTAGAGATTAATACTCTATAAAAAACATTTGAAGAGAAGTGACTATTGAGTAACCTTGTCATTGTGTCGTATTCTTGTGATATTGGGAGTCTAGTCGTTTAGGTAATGCATACTTGTTCTATAATTGAGTTTTGATAATTTATAAGTCTTCCTAGTTATATTATATAAATCTTCTATTTAATATCATTATATATGTTGGTATAGAAATGTTGTATATATTTTGTATGAGATAATTTATCTTTCTCTCGTCTTGACTAATTTTATTCCAATCACAATTATATTATCTCTCTTATGTGTCTATTATGATTAAGAAATACTGCTAGTCTTTGTGAATGCTTGACATATGCACCAAAATCCACATTCAAGCCTATTATAATTTTTTTTAATTTCAATAGTTTGAAACAACAAAGTTTAAGTATCCAACCTCCTACCATAAACGTTCATTTGGATCTAGACATAATCAAGTAAAATACTAATTTCCAATAAAATACATGCAGTGCAAAACAAATATAATAATATCTATAAAAATAGTCACTTTCTTAGGGGAAAGATACATTTAGGAGAGCATTCATCCCAACCATAGACCAGAGTAGGAAACTTCCTTCACTCCATCACTTGCGAGCTAAGTTCACCCACAAGCTAATATCTAGATCCAAGAGAAGTTGCGACCTAAGTGGCTCTCTTGAAAAATTGGGAGTTATGTGATTGACAATGTAATCACATCCCTTCCCAATGGAATCCCACTCCTTCTGGTCCTGGCCTATAGAATTTTCCCAAGTCTTGACAAATGTATGGCCCTCCTTCCTAGAAATCTGAAATTTGGTTTTTTACTTAGTTGACTTAAACTCATACAGTCCAACTACTTGTCTCCATTCTGCTTCAACTTGGTCATTTCTCTTGGTGGAGATCATAAAGATCATACAGTTACGATAAATAATAATAGGACACGAATTAATTTTTATAAATTTATTTTCGAAATTATAATAACCATTAATACTAATGTATGAATAATTATTTATTTTAAAAAATGTAAATTGTTGTGTGAAATTGTTAAATTTTATGATAATTTTTTCTTTTAATTCTAACAATTTTCTCCTTATTATGTAAATAAACTTATACAAAAAGTTAAATTTCTATTTAATAAATTGAATAAAATTTTTAAAAACCTTATGATAATGATGAGGATTATTTAATTCTTTAGAATTTTATTTATGCCTCCCAAATTCCTATTTATTATTAAAGTTGTCTCTATAACAAACAATATCTTTTATTTTTCTAATTATTTCCCATTTTCCTTCCTTCGCGGCTTCTTAACCTTTTGAACTTCATTTCATAGCTTCTAGAATGAGGACTTCATTTATATATATTATTGACCCTTTTAAGCTTGGAGATTTACTGAGTATGTCATATTCATGGTCATTATAGCTTAATTTGACATGAATCAACCTATAGATGGGTTTGATATCCAAATTATTTTTCAAACTAATTAGGGTCACATTCTTATTCTTAGTTAGTTTTTCCTGTATTTCTTTAATCATATCTCTCATGTTGAGATTTTCTTAGAACTCTCCTTCCTTCTTGGGTTGATTAATTTTGTTTTTCCACTTCTTGTTTTGGAATATGTGGTGAATTGCTTATTGAGTTACAAACCCTCCATGAGTAGAAACCCTTAGCCATTCAAATTTACCACATGTATAAAATTGAGTTCAAATTTACCACAAAGTAGAAACCCTTCACCCTTCAACATTCAAACTCACCTTCAAATAAACCTTTCCCATTCACCACGGATTTAAAAATATGATAAAATTTGTCATATCTAAAAGTTCTACATAGTTTTAATTTTAAATTATAATAAAATTTTGTCACATCTTTCTACTGTAATGTAAGTTGTTTCAATATGTGATTTATTTTTTATTTCTTCTTGTACACACTCTTTGGTTGTCAAATATATTGATCTTGGAAAGCTTCTCTTAATGCTTTTCGAGCACAGAAACAAAATTCTAAAGAATCACAACTAATCACTTACCCTCTTAAGATCTGATAGATCAATTAGGTCTTAGTGGAGGTTAATCATCATCATATTAACTTATTCATTTCCTCTTTGAAGGATTCCATATCCAATTTATTTTCCAAACTATGAAATTCTTACTTAGCTTTTCTTCTATCTCTTTAATCATACATTTCATGTTGAGATTTTATGCAATCTCTCATTTCATATTAGGTCACTGCTCTTTTTTTTTCATTTCTTGTATTTATGCAACTCCACTAGCTTATTCATTTTCTCTTTAATGAGTTTCATATCAAATTTATTTTCCAAACTAATTAGGGAGAAATTAATCTTATCTCTCTTGTTGAAATTCATTTTGGCATCTCCCTCTTAAGTTGATTGTTTTTGGTTTTCCAATTCTTCTATTACATACTCCATTTTGTGCAAGTGAATCTTGAATCATAATATTTTATTCTGTATGTGTGTTTGAATATTGTCTTTCAAGAATCAAAATTTGGTATCTACCATGGCCTCTAACTCTGTTTGGAGTTTCACTTCTCTCTCTACTTTATTTTTCTCTAATGATTCTTCTCACTCTTTCTTTTTCTCTAATTATTCAATATGTTCACAAAGACTCTCTATGGCTATTTTTCTAATCCTGCCCTTCACACAATGAAGTTTTTGAATATGTGGTCAAATGCTCATATTGAAAAAAAATTAAAATAAGTAAGAGAAGGAAGAAAATGAATAAGAGAAGGAACTTATGCTCCTGAGTTAATGGCACGAAAACACCATTGATGTATAAAACTCCATTCACATTTACTGGAGAGTAGGAACTTTTCACTCTTCAAATTCACATCACAAGTATGTCGCCTTTCAAGTTCAGATTTAAATGTATAAGAATAAAACACCTTTCAAATGTATCCCACCGTAGAAACCCTTCTAAATAATTTTAATTTTAAATCACAATAAAATTGTGTCCTTCTCATTAAAATAAAATCAATTTATTTTAAATTAAAATAAAATTTTACACACTTCTAAAATTTCTATCAAAAAAATTCATTTAAATTTGTTTATTAATCCTTTTATTAAAAAATTTACACAATTATCTTACTATAATACTTATATTGTTAGATTTAGTTAGATGTAAATAAATATAATATAGTTTGAAAATACCCGCAAACATGGTTCCGCGCTCTTGAAAAAGCTGTCTGCATTATAAAGATTCCAAATATGGTTCTATACTCATGGTTCCACGCTCTTGAAAAAGTTGGTAGTATTATAAGGATTCCAAACATGGTTCTAAGCTTTGGAAATGAAGAATTATAAGGATTCCAAACATGGTTCTAAGCTTTAGAAATGAAGAATTATAAGGATTCCAAACATGGTTCTAAGCTTTGGAAATGAAGAACTAGGTTCAAGCTAATTGATTAGTCAAAATGCCACTAGTAATAACTTCCAGCGAAACAGGAATTAGGTAATTAACCACAACTATGTGGGGGCATTAATTGGACACCAAAGGAGATTTTTATTTCCAATACAATGGGGATGGATATCCACAAATACCTGGTGTTCGGCCTCTGAACAAGCAAAACGGTATCAATAGACCCTCGCGATATGAGAAGGGGAAATACTCTAGTATTTTGGGTGAAGGGAGTCGTGCAGAGGAAATTTGCAGAGCCCAAACCTGACACCGGCTCGGAAATATAAATCAGAAACGCAAAGACAAAGGCGTACCAGACAACTACAAATTCCACTTCAAAGGAGTCCGCCACTGTATCGGGGGAAATGGGCTGCAGAAATCCGAGATACCTGGACGAGGACTCGGAAATGGCTTGGCACCTTGAACACTGTCAAAAACGCCACCCCTGCCTTTGAATTGTATGTATCCCGAGCTCAGCTCAATTTCTATCCACGTTATGCCCGCCCTCCAGTTTCCTCTCACTCGGCCACTCTCAGAACCATTCTCCCACTTCCGCCAGCCCTAAATTCTCCCATGAATCGCCACCCCGAACCAAACCACCATTTTCTGTTCTCTGGTTCCCAAATTTCATCCTCTTCAGTTCAATGGCGTCCAGGGCGGTGCAAAGCAGGCTTTCCATGAAGCTGCAATGATGCTGGATAACAACAACACCAGTGGCGTCGCTAGCGGTCTTTGCCGCTGCATCGTTGCCGCCACAAACTGAAGCTGCATCGTTGTCGCTACATGCAAAGCCTTCTCGCTGTTCAATTCTTAGGGAGGCGGTGCCGGCTGTAGGTTTTGATCTCTGATGCCATTGAACTTTGGAGTTGCACATGGAGGGTAACCCGAGAGTAGAGAACCGTGGTGAACTTGGAGGTGGTGATCCGGGAAAATATTTAGGGCTGTCGAGCGTGGAAGAAGGCGTGTGAGATCGGTCTGGTGAGAGGAAATGGGAGGGCGGGCAGAAGGTGGCTGGATATTGAGCTGAGCTCGGGATACAAACAATGTGAAAGCCGCCTGGTCATATGCACTGGAGAAGGTGTGAAGCCATTTGAGAGTCCTCTCCCGTGGATCTGAGATTTCGGCTGCCCATTTTTCTCAGCTACGTTGGCGTACTCTCTGAAACAGAACTTGTAGTTGTCTGGCCAGCCTTTGTCTTTGCATTTTCGATTTTCTTTCCCGAGACAGGCGCTCTCTGGGCTCCGTCAATTTCCTTCGCACCACTCCCTTCTCCTATTATATAGATGGACGCCAAGCAAGGGGCGCGGGTAGCCACCCAGGTTTCTCATATCGCGGGCCTCCAAATGAATGGGTTCGCACAGTCGTTGGCTAATGCAGTTAGCCCTCATGGGAACAATTCATTCCTCATGCTAATCATGTATGGTTATAATTATGATCACAATTTAGGGTTGTTTATGATTAATTTAATTAACTTTCATGTCAAATTCAACCCATTGAAAAAGGGTTAGAAATAATTTTAATTGATGGTATATATCAAAGTATTTTATTTATGATTAGTATTGAAATATTTTTTGTTATTAATATTTTTTTAATTATTTTATGTTTTTAAAGTGTCATGTGTCATGTATACATTATGAACAATTGTTAGCTAATATCAAAATCATCTCGGGATTGCACCTCCCCTTAATATGACTGGATTTTAAGTGTCCTTCTCTATACATAATGAGGCCCTTTTGAACAATTTGTCTTTAGTAGTACATGGTAGGCTTAAATATATCATTAGAAGCTAGTTAAAAATAATGCAACTAGATCTAACACATCTATGGATCATACCCACTCTATCACTCAAATCTGGACTTCCAACAAGTTTTTACCACCTTTGAGTAAATATTGACCTAATATCCCTATTTTAACTTTCTTATGAGTTAGTAATTAATGTACACTACCATATTCTTTGAAAAGGACCACTAGAGGATATTTACATAATGTTTAAGAGTTCTTTACATCAAATAAAACCCACTAGGTGGTTGGTATATTTCATTACTAGTCAAGTTATCATTATAATTAAAATAGCAATGTAGAGTTGTTTATCATTAATGTAATTAGCTTTAGTGACACATGGCACACCTAACTAGATTATTACAAGCTCGTTATAATTAATGAAACTAGAGCTAACACCTATATTGATCATACTACTCAATCACTAAATTTGGAGTTCCAACATTTTTTTACTAGATTTCATTAAAAATTGATAGTCGAATTTGACCTAATATCCCTATTTTAACTTTCTAATGAGTTAGTCAAGTAATTAATGTACACCACCATCTTCTTTGAAAAGGACATTGGAAGGATATTTACTTAATGTAAAAGAGTTATTTTCATCAAATAAAATTCATTAGGTGGTTGGTATAGTTCATTATTGATCAAGTTCTCATTATAATTAAAATAGCAATTTAGGGTTGTTTATCATTAATGTAAATATCTTCAGTGGCACATGGCACATTTAACTAGATCATTACAAGATCGTTAGAATTAATGCAACTAGATCTAGCACCTCTGTGGATTCCCTCTACCATTTTGATTTATGCTTCTAGAAATAATGCGTTTATTTCAAGAAAGTGAGGAAACCTCCATTGTCAAGACAATATATATCGTTCCTCATACTCTTATTTATACTAATTCTATCTTCTAAAGAACATTCTAGAGGAATATATTTGTAGAAGTGGAAGCTTCTATTAGGTCCTCTTATATTGAATTGTTGAAATTTTTTTGATAAGCCTTATTAACTAATGTCAGTCTTTATTACATGGAAAACATATCATGCTAGCTAATGAATAAATATGAGGGGTTAGGTTTGAATCCTAACATGCCCTTGTCCTTCAGCACAAGGCTTGTCCTCAAGGTTGAATATGTGGAAACTGTTGCAGTATGGTCGTTGGTTCCCAAGTTTCATCCTGTAGAGACATATCTTTCCACTTGATATACACTTATTTGATAGTTCGGCCATGTAAGTGATGCTTTTGGACATTGAGGACAAATTGTTCATCTAAATTAGGAAGGATGGTTTAAACCCTGTAATTCTTATCCACCACTTTCTTCAAACAAAAAACATGGAACACCAGATGTATTTTGAATGGAGTTGGAAGTGCGAGTTTGTAGGAAAATTG
>WSFP011323393.1:0-40539 GCA_009831015.1 Picea engelmannii | reverse complement strand
TGTTTTTTTAAACTCATATAAGTTGTTCTAAATTTTACATAGAAGATCATTCTATTTATAGTCTTTTGAGAGTAGATTACTTGGTTAACCAAAATTGGGCCTTTAATTGTAGTTAGTAATGAAGTCAAGGGTCAAGCAAAATCATAAAAACATTAATAGCCTTTCCCCTGGGAGGTGCAATTCAATAAGAGATATAGTATCACCCTTTATTTTCTTCAAACATATCAAGTCACATCCCTTCAAGAGAGCCTACAAGTTACAATATATTCTATGCATCTATTATATAGTGGGATTATGTGATCCTTAACCCCATTTCTATTAAATGCATTCAATCATTTAGGTTGTTTGTATGTGATTTGTCTTTTTAGCATTGAATTATATTTTATTCGTAAAGCACTTTTAAGCACAAAAAGTGACATATTTGAGTCTTAAACACAAATCAATTTCTTTCATTTTATAATTGTTCTCATTATGTTGGAGACTCAATTAGATTCGAAATATTAAAATATCGTGTTTTCATGATCTCCAACTCATCATCTTTATTAACAATCTAGTTTTTTTTTACTTTTAAAATCATAAGCATGCATATTTGCACACCAAGTCTGCTACATCAGAGATTCAATCAATTCCACACATTAGATAGTCAAATTCATAGGTGATCAATATTAATTTGCATGTAATTGTCAAAATCAATGTCATTGTAATATAATATATCAATGGTTAGTTTATTTTGTGGTTCATTTCATCAATACTTTAATGATATTATAAATTTGTATTAAATTATACATTACATAATATTGTAGGGGTATAGATTCATTTTTTTCTTTAGAAAGATATCAATGTCATTGATGCTAAGGTTGTTAGTGAAGATCCAGATGAAGTGTGACATAATTTGGAAATTCGATAAGGCTTTTATAAAGTAAAATTCATGAACCACATGGTCTCCATTATGACATTACCTAAATCGATCGAGAAGAAGGAAATACTTAAGGATGTAGGGGAAGGTTGTTAGGGTCCTACCCTAACCTCATTAATTATGGGTACTTATGAGTTAGTTAATTAATGTATGAGGCCATGCTCTTTGAATAAGATCCACTAGGTACATGGTGCATGGTTAATTAATGTGAGGGGCCATCCTTATGGAATAAGGCTCACTTATAATTTGTACTCATAAATGTTGGGACCCCTATTGGTTAAGGTTTGGGTAGTAAAAAACTATTTACAAAGGTATGAAGTTATGGAGTGATTTGTTAAGGATTATCATTGTATTGGAGCACTAATCGTTTGGAGGATACCCCCTCGAAAAAGCAAGTGAACATTGCTCACCTTTTGGATTATCAATAAAGGGTTATATTTCTATAGGTGCTATATTATGATTTTGTCTCTTTCATTTCCTATAGTTTGAATTCCTTCATATATCACCCTTAAATTTTCTATATATATTCTATGAGTAAACTATAAGTGGTATCAGAGCATTTTCTTGTGCCAACACATGTCCAAATTTCATAGATTTTTTGTAGTCATGTTCTAACATTTATATACATAGATATTTGTTGTTCAATAGGTAAAATTATAATTGAGAAGATTAAACGTAGGGAATAAAAGTAGGTTCACCTAGTTCGATTCCTTTTTACACCTCTATTAATACCTAGCGAGTAGTACCGCATTAGAAAAAAAATGATTCACGAATTTGATCTTCCATGTACTTTCAAGTAGATAGGAAGCCCACTATGCGTACTTAAGATAATACCTAGAAAATCATTTCAATCATTTGTTACTATAGAACGTCAAACACAACACTCAAGGAGATCACTCTCGCATACTTGGGAATCAAATAATATGGCTAAGGGTACAATTGATCCTCCTTAGTTAGCATCATGAAATATCAACCAAGTACTATTGTTGGAAACCTCATGATATATTAGAGAGATATAGCTCTTAACATTCATCAACTCTTAGGGGTGGCAGGTGCAGGGGGGATGATATGTAATCTCAGGGGAAATCCTTTGATCCAATATGCTTGGGGACTTGGTCAAGTCACTAACAATGCTACGAAATCTTATACTATATGGTTGGGTGTTAAGCTAGCTAAGGAGCATATGTTTCAAAAGTTAGTCATTGTTGGAGATTCTATGTTAGTGATCAAGGCCTTAATCAATCACACCAATCCAAATTTGAAGGACTTTCCTTTAGTTCTATCTCGTGTCCACTGTGCTTCGATTGGATTGGTAGAGTTTCAAGCCTTCCACATCCTTTGGGATTTGAATAGATCTGTAGAAAAGATGGTGAACCAAGGGACATCCCTAGAGGTGGGTGAATTAAAGGTCAATGGACATATGGATTTCTTATTCATACCATAGTCCATGAACCCTTGTATTTTCATTAGGAGTAGGAGGCATCTAGAACCTTGGTTCATGTACACCCTTCCCTATTCTATCCCTTCCATCAATTTGACAATAATTGTTTTTATAATGGTGGATATGTGTGAACAGGAGTATCAATGGGAAATGGTTTGTATTGTGAATACAATGTGGTTGGGTCCAATACGATTCTAGTGCAAGAAATTGACTTTGAATAGGTAGAGGTTGGTAATTTTTCATGGTTTCTTTTGTTCGATGGTGGATGTCCATTTCAAACTGGCCAAACATCCTCTGGTCTCCAGGTTTCACAAGCTCAAACTTTGGCCTTTTATTTTGAATTCCAATCAAATTTCTATTTATTGGAATGATAATGTGGTCAATATAGGCTTGAGTGGGGATTTTTTCATAGTATTTTATTTTATCTAGAATGGGGAGGTTATGAGTAGTGGTGTGCTTAGGCTCCCTTCGGTTTGTTTTTCTTTTTGGTGGTGGTTTTTCTTGCCTCTATTGTTTTGATCTTGGAAGGCCTCCTTTTTTCTCTATCTAGGGGTTTGGGTTTGGGGCTTGGCATTTTTGACATCCCAAATTGCAATTCCTACTACATTACCATGATAACAAGGAGGGTTTGTCTTCTTAATGGAATATTGTTTTGTCATGGGAAGAGGATGAGCTAGGTGGTTTCAGCTTCTCTATTTTGGAGCTCTTGTTTTGAGAATACAACAAACTGTAATATCCCTTTTTTTAAAGGGATCTACTCTTCTCTTAGTATCGTTCATATCATTATTATTGATTCCAATAGGCGAAAAATTATTGTAGGGAGATGGGATTTTAATTTGGTTATCCATGTTATTCGATACTTTGTCCCTACCTCGATTTCATTCATCAACAATCCCTCATGAGGAGTGGGAACCGATCACATCGGGAATAGGATTTATAATTTTTTTATAGCCATGGATATTGTAGGTAGAAAAATCCATCAAATCCTTAGACACCATGAGAAAATTACCGAGGCCAAACATTATTCCTTTCAATAGCTCTTAGTCCAAGTCAGAGATATGGGACAATCCTTTTCACGAAGAATATAAAGTGTGGAAACTGAATTTATTTTGTTGCGAAGTTTAATGATGTCTTACCCCTCTCAGACAATTTCTATTACTTAAGGTTATGTTGCAACTCAACATGGGAATTCAAAGTTTAGACAAAGGACCCCTGAAGCTTCGCCAATGGAGATTGAGGAAGATACTATACAACATATCAAAGTGTAGGAAATCAAAGACATTGAATCAGTTGCCTAATGTATTTCAAAGTTGTTTTTTTCTCGAACAATATATCAAGGAATATTGTAATCAATTAATATATTTTTTAGTTAGACTTATATATAAGTCATATAGGCTAGTAAGAGATAAAGACATTTGGACAATTGAAATTGTTTTGTATAATTTCTTTTTGGCTTTGGTTGTTTGCTTTGGAATAGAAGATTATATATAATAGAAATATTCAATTCCTTTAAAAAAAAAAAGCATTCCTCTACTCTTTGTTCCCTACCAAATCTCTATAGCCTAGCTAAAGAAATTCCTACAAAACTTGGGATATCTAAAATTTGAAAATTTCACCGGTACAATTATCCTAGGGCAGTAAAAGAAAACTCTGAAAGTGGTCTTAGGATTGATAGGACCATTGTGGGTGACCTATCTCAAAATAATTCTCTCGTGATGTTGATTGCATTAACATTTCTCATTGGTAACCCTACCCATATACCCATGTGGTCCCATGACTACAACTAGAATGGAGACTAGGATCATCAAATTAGAAGACAAGATATAGGCCCTCATTGAATCACAGAAAGAAATCCAAGACAACATGTTCACCTTCCAAGAAAACATCGCTAGTCAATTGAAAATTTGGAATGATAGGTTGGGTTCGAAGGATAGTGGGGAATCTTTTGCAGAGAGGGGCACTGTACCTGACCACCTTTTCATGGAACTCAACCCATATGATGCACATATTTCCTAAGGTGGATGTAAAAAAATTTGATTGCTCCAATCCAATAGGATGGGTGGGTTAGATGGAGCATTATTTTCCCTCCAGAACACCAATTTCATTAAATTTGAACTAATTCTAGTATAAGCCCCTTTGAAGATAGGCCGAAATTGGGGTTTCCAAAGTGAAAAATTGGGGTTTCTAAATTGCAAAATATGGTTTTAAATGTGATGACATAAGATTCAAAATTGTAAAATTAGATTTATAAAGTGCAAAAAAAGAGTTTGAAAATGTGAAATAAGATTCCAAAAATTCAAGTATCAATTCCAATTTTGGAATTTGATATTAGCACATTAATAACTGAACTTTGAACTTTACAACCCTGAATTTCCCACTTAATTTTCGATCACATTTTTTAAAACAGAAATAGGTACTTTTTTTTAAAAGATGGCTATCGTCAAACCATATAGCAGTTTAATACAAAATTTAAAAGGGAGGACATGCCTTGCATTTATTTCATCCTCCCATCTAATTACTAAGAGGAATGAAACCAATTATTGTTCCTACTAATACTCTTTGCAACATGGCCTTGAGTGCATGGATAAATTCTTACAAATGAGTTACATAAAAATATGTAGAAACAATACATATCACCATTTTGAGCATTATTGAAGAATTCTTCAATCCCAAATTGATTTCCTTCCTCGAGTGAGAGGATGGGAGGAGTGAGTGACTTTTTTCAATATTCCAACCAAAGAAAGAGATTCAATTGTCTCAATCGAAGGAGCATGTTGCACTGGAGGTGGATTAGCATAAGATTCAATTCCTTTTTCTTGTTCTTCCTCCTCTATTTCTCAATCTTTTGTTTTTGCTTCCTATTCTTCCTCATATTATTCCTCTACATCCTCCTCTGCTTCCTCCACTTCCTTTTCTTCTTCCCTTTCCCTATTGCTTCCTCCTCCTTTTTCCCTGTTGGGGAAAAAATATCTTGATCTACATGAGACTTGGGTGGATCTCCACCACCTTTAGGAACTAATCCAGATTTAGGATATTCTAGTGGTTTCTCTTCCCCTTCATTTGGCTTCTCTAAATCTTCTAAATTTTCGAGAACTTCAAACTCATTTTTGCTCAATTTGATTGGTCCCTCTTGGGATGGCTTTGAATGTTGTTTCTCCTTACACTGAGAATTATTGTGCCTACTAAGGACCTTCTTAAACTCAGATTTCTTAGTTGGAAATTACTTTGAGGTGAGTTGCTCCTCTTGGATTTTTGGGTAGTTTTTGGGAAAATGCCCATAAACAATTTTCAATCACATTTAATCTATATAATTCATAGAATTTAAAATGGGTTACACATCATCTATAAGTACTCATCATTCATGTCTTCATAATTATAAGTCTTTGGAATAATATAGGTGTTTTCATCATTGCATAGATTACTTTCGTTGGAGTCATCCACAAAAATTGTGTTTCTACAATCATAAATATGATTAAATACAATATTCCAAAACATTTACCCAAACTATTTAATATTAGGCACAATTCCATAAATGAATTTGTCATGATTTAGTTTTTGATAAATCCCATTGTAATTCTAACAAAAAAATATTTCAACACAATAAAAGCTAACATTTAATTCATAACATTCATATATATTGGATTTTTATAATTAGATTTACAAATCGATACTTATAAAATTTTCCATTAATTAATTTTTGTTTAGATGGAAACACTATAGAAAGATTAGAAGCACTGTTAAATTTATCAAACATGATTGAATATGAAAAATAAGAAGATCTTATAACCATATAAGACATTATTACACATAGAGAAAATATTAGCAAAATTTACTACTTACATTGTTTAACATAGTTTCAAGTTTCTTACAATATAACTCACATCACTAACATCGTTCACAGGTAGTAAGGATGACCACGATTGATGTAACAAGTATGTGTCATTCACATCATCACAATTATAATATTTTGTAATTACATGATTCCTTTCATCATTACAAATATATATTTATTTTGAATTGTCTACAATCACTATGTTTCTAGCATCATAAGCACCCTTAAAGATCCCCCAAGCTTTATTTAAAGATTTGAGATATACATTTTGATTCCCAACACCAACATGACCCTTTGTATGTATCATATCAATATTGCTCCATTTCAATCCGTCCGTCTCACATAACAATGACAAAAACTCATTCACATTTTCATGTTGCATAGATGTCTATAGACCAACCGAAAAAATACTAAAGAATCATTTAAAGAATTCTCTAACCCCTCGACGGAAAAAATAAATCTTTGTAGTTGTATTCATGTCTATATTTCTTGGCAATGACTTGTTTTGTAACTATTTTTATGAATTGCATGTAACAAGGCTCCATTTATATTGAATACAATCATTAGTTTATTTAATAAATGTCTTGTATCTACAAGCAAAGAAATGCAACACACTGATCAATATTGTTATTTGTGCATTGCAAAATTATTAAGTAAATTTAGCACAAATATAATACATAATTGTGCAAAAACAACATCATCATTTACATACCATTCATATTTTTTTGTCAATAACTAATTTCTAAAACAAATACAATTATTATCATCATTCTTACATCAAAAATATTGAAATAAAGTTATGTCAATATAGTAATACTAAAACACTAGATATGTTATTTACCAGTCCCAACAATTAAATTACAACATCAGGAGTAGTGGGTTTGAATAGTTTTAACCACCACCTCATCTTTGGATGAGGCCCAAAATATTCAAAAAAGAACACAAGTTTATTTTTATATTTCTCTCTCTTTCATATGAACCATCAAATGTCCAACTTGATGGAAATATGAAGCAAATGTCATTGTTATTTCCTTTTGAATAGTATTAACCTTCATCTATAAACAATATGTTTGTTTTTTTTATCTAGGTTCATTTCAAATAAATACACATAGTTTCTTGTAAATATGTAATACAACCCCCATATATGCATACATTGGTGAATTGTACAAAGTATATATGCATTGTTGGTGACCCCGAATAAATATGATTTTTTCATCCTTTAACCAATTAAAGTAACTCATGAATTATTTTACTTCCATGCAATTTAAATATGAAAACCATAAGGCAATGCCAAAATGCTCTCATGCAACATTGACAACATTAGGACTAAACATGCATGTGTAATAATGGTAATAATTATGCACAAAATTAGTTTTACATCTGTACTATCATATTTTTCCGACGAATTCTGGAACTCCAAACAACTTCCAAGAATCCTTGTACCAATAATTTATTTGCATTGAAGTTTAGATTGCATACAAAACCACAACAAAAAATTTAGCTACAAAAATATATATAAATAATTAACTTAAATAAGTTAGTCATCAAGAATATATAATTAAAGTGTTATTGAAGATGATGAATACACAATTAAAACAAAAATGAATCAACAACACATAAAATATTCAATTAAAAACAAAAATATTCACAATGAATCAAAATTATGTAATTAATGTAAACCATCATAGATCCATTTTAAACTCGGATCTATCAAGCGAGGGATCAAATTTCTTAATGTGTAAAATTCAATTTATATGTTGTTATGCAAATATGTATGTAGGTAGTTATTTGACTTTTTTTTTTTAATTCGGTGCATAATATTTGTTTCGATAAATATAGTAATAGAATTAATATAATAATTGAAAACTTGAAATTAAAAATTAAAAATTAAAAATTACATAATAAAAATTAAAAAACAATAATCACAATTTCAAAAGTACATCTTTTAGTATGATACAATGATGTTTGAAGTCTATTGCATATTTCATTCAATCAGATCTTTTAATACCATGCAATGGTGTTTGAAGTCTATTACATATTTCATTCAAGTTCCATGAAAATATATGCATGGGAAATAACCTTAAGTGGGCTTAATGGTTAAGAACATGTGTTTCCTCCTAAGAGGTCACAGGTTCAAATCCAGAGGGGGGTAGGGTATGTATACCTCCATAGACTTTAGCAATCAAATCCTTGCGTGGAGGGGGTCCCTTGTCCCACAAACAAGGTGGTCTCATAGTCCAATTCAGTGTCTGGCTTCGTCGTGACCTTAAAATTATATTATTATTATTATCAGATTTTGGATTTATTTTCATGAGACACTATGAGAGTCCAAGTATTAGAGTATTCTCATCTTTAGAGAATAGATTGTGAGGCTTATGTAGAATGTAAAATGACTTCCCTTCAATTTAAACACCCTCTGAAACAACCATTTTTATGTTTTTTCTCAAAAAATTTATCCCCAAACTCATCCTATATTGTTTGCAAGTTTTTTAACATATTTACCTTCACCATCTTTAGTGCATTTATCAACAAAACACATAAATTTAATTTTATTCTCATATTTTTTTTTCTTTAAACCAAGAAATTTCCTAAACAAATCTCTCCCATCTCTTTCACTTTTGGTTGGCCAAATTCCAACTTAGAATTTACAAGAACATAGTTCTAATAAATCTAATGCATGAGGTCAGGATTGATACAATTTTGACTTGTATTTAAATTTATTGTCTTGGTCAACATTTTAAGATCCTTCCTTTCCCTTTTGGGAGGTTTTATTGACTAAATAAATAAATAAAAATTTATATTATCAACAACACATTCTTATGTGAATCTACACTTTGATGGTGGTTGATAGGGATTGATAATAAATGATGGTGTCATTGAAGACAAATAAAGGCACTCGACATTAACATACTTTCGTTACATGTGTAATGAAAAGTAACAATGTGGCTAAGTTCAAAGTCAATTGAAGGATTTCAACTTAGCAAGGGATAATCTACAAATACAATATGATATAGAAACACTTGATTGTTAAGTGTTTATGGGGTCAATAATGTTTTCTATTTATGCTACTATTGATCTAATGACTTAAGTAAGTGAGCCAAAATATTAGTGGGATAAACAAAAACATTGATCTTGCACTTTTACATGCTAACCCAACTCTAACATATTGGTTCGTATCATTTCAGTAACTATAGAGATAATAAAGAGAAAACAATGTCTGGAGGTGGAAGGCAATTCTAATATTTTCATTGACCTCCTAAGAAGACCATCAAGCAAAAAAAACATTTATTGGGTATTAAATGCCTTGATTAAACTCATTGAGCTTCTCGCTTGACCATCATGAATCATTATTTTCTTTATTTGAACTATAAATACGGCTACATATTAGTCTCTCATTATGTGGCAAATAATGGTCACAATGAGGTGAGTTACAAATCACCAAGGCCCGAGGTGAGTTACAAAAAAGCCAAAATAATCCCTAAACCTCTACATTCTAACAATAGAGAAGTAATACATATAAAATGAAAGGGGCATGCTAAGATCTTGTGCTTCAAGTAAGAAAGTATTGAATCAAGAGTAATCATTCAAAAATGATTAAGGAGATTAAAAGTGAATAAAAAACAACATTTTCCCATATGAGACAAGCAATTCATAAAAATGAAGGAATTAGCCAAAAATTAGCATTGCTCATCAAAGAATTTTGAGGAAGAAAATTCTTGGTTTTTGTTTTTGGATAGGGATACTATCCATGTACATAGAACTGGAAAACGATCTAGCAATTTATAGTTTTATTTGTTGGCAACCTAAAGAAATGTGAATTTATGTTTGATGCTTATTATAAAACTATGGAATCCATCCTCAATATAGTTAGACTTGTCAATGCTTTGATGATTAACTAACTGAGATTCATCATGCTCTTATTCCAGTATGGAGAATGATTTCAGAGACATGGGTCAACATATTTCAAACAAAAAAGATTAATCAAAAATCTTATTTTAGTATGGGGTAAGATTTCAAAGACATGGCTTAACATATTTATCATGATCAATGAAATATAATATAACTAGTAGACATTGGGGAGTGTTACAACAAAATTTAGCACTCACAAAAGTGTAAAGTCCCAAGCACCTAGGTGGTAGCTTTGTGTAAATCATGAAGGTTGTCGACTATCACCTCAACAACTCTTCTCCACACTTTAGGTTGGATGTTCTCTGACACAGGGGTTTTCCCTAAGGTAGTATTGTTAAGTCTGTGGAATGGAGGTTCAAGATGAAGTTTGAAGAGTAATCCTTAACAAAAAACATGTTGTATTATATGAAAGGAAATGGAAACAGAGAAAGAGTTATGGGAAAGAAAGGAGCGGGAAGGAGACAGATACAAGGAAATGAAATAATATGATAAGGGACCAATGCCTATCAACTTATTCAATGCAATCGATCAAGATCAAAATGTGGTGAATGCATAAGGATGAATTCAATCACAATGAAAAATAATCAATTTGTATGCTCAATCCTTATACTCAAAGGCATTCATCAAAGGTAAGATAAATCAGTGAACACATCTTTGTGGAAAAATATTAACGTAAAAAAAAATTAGAAAAAAGGGGGGTCCCCAAATCTACCAACTTGGGGCTAGTTGAGGCCTCAACATAATTTATTTGACCCTCTTTAGCATATCAAAGCCAACAAGTAGGATGTTGGGGAACCATGTTCAGATCATAGTGTTAAGAAGATGATGGGAATTGACGTTAATTAATTTCCTTGGATGTGTACCAATGACATGTAGGGGTAATGACTATCTAAAGGTAGTCATGGATGGCTTTAGCAAAACAACTATGATGATCCTTTGAAGAAAAATGGCTCCAATGCAACATGATGTGTAGTTTTCTTTGGTTTTCCATTATCAACAATTTTCACTATTGGCATTAAATTTATCAACTACTTTTGGTTCACATAGTGGGGATTAATGAACACCAAACTTAGAGGAGTAATACCTTCAATATTAACACCAATGCTTAGATAGAGGTAGTAAATCCTATTGTAGTTCATTTGTTGTGAATTTTCAATCACAAATATCTAAAGACATGATATATCAACATTCCATATATGTAGCATAGTCATAATCACATAGTGCAAATCATGATGAGCACCTCACCTTTTGAAGTGTGCTTTGGATTTTTGTGAAAGGATCAATGATTCATTTTGGATCCTATGCCCAAGGTGATATAAGTGGAGGAGACCACTACACATGGGTGAGACTTATTGTTTATTAACCACATCCAAAATATACATGATAAAGTTCAAGAATCCTTGCACAAGGGTTAGAAAAATATCAAGGCCATGCATGTTCAACATTGCGGAGATCACACATTTCACGTGGAAGAGAGTCTAACATTACATTCAAAAAGAACAATTCAAGAAGAAATCTTGAAAACATTAAGTTACTCATATGTGACCCTTACATCATCATCAAGTAAATTAAAGAGACAAGTTCAACTTGGACTTACAAGTCGGTATCGTCATTCAACCAATCTTCAATGTAGATTGCTTAGAGCTCTATAATCCCATCTATGTGGGAAGATAATGATACAAGAATTTGACTTGTCATTATTGAAAATATTTTCGCTGAAGTTGGCATGAAGATAGGAGAAGATACATTTTTATAGTGCAAAGAGAAAACAACAAGAGATTGAACCTTTAAATTTTATCAAGTTGAGTTGAAAGGGTAGACATTCAAGCCAAAAAGTTGTACAACTTGGAGCAGTTGTAGGGTAATTTTCCCCAATCGACATGCAATGGTTGAGGACCAAAAATTTTTAAGAAGAGGCATTTGAATTTCCTAGAAGGAGCTAGAGATTTACTAAGTCCATGATTGCAATACTTTCTCTAAAGAGAATCTTGCTGATTGATTTTCTAGTCAACACCAAAGTGATCACCAAGTATTGTGATCAATTATATGCCTTAATTTAATCATCTGGGGACATCACCCTAATTGTCGAACCTCACCAATTAGTTTCCCTAGATATGATACTAATGGGACCATGAACTAATGTGCACTGGAGTAATAAGAATGTTAATGTGTTTTTTTTATGGAAACATTCTCTAACTTATTTTAGTGGATATGATGATTGTTCATGGATACTACTATCCATTTTTATATTGAATGCAATGGATATAGTTGATGTAACGATACATTTATGATGTTGGCATATTGTTATGATGTTGATATATGATGCAATTGTGATATTATTTTTCTCATGGGTACCTACAAATAATTTGATTAGAAAATGTTGAACTCAATGGTTTATGGTTGTTATTGCACTTACCCAATGCTTGTAATTTGATCTCTATACCTGGAAAAAAATTAGTGTGCATGCAAGGACAAATGGAAATAAGGACTAGGCTAAAACCAACCCACTAAGTGCTCTAATCTATGCATAGTGTTCAAATTTGATGGTAGATGGTTGTTTTGGAATTGGTCATAGGTGATATAAACCAAGGTTGTGACCCCATGTGTTAAGAACCAAATATCAAAATAGCATAAAAAACTCAGAATAAGTACTCCACACCTTGACAAAGAGACAAATTCATATAATAAGCCTCTTTGAAAGGGAGAACCTCTTTATACATCACATGAGTTCATAAATACAAGATTATTCCAAACGAAAAGGTCTCCTTGGTATATATATGAGACTATGATGTACAATTAAAATTAATGGACCCAAGCTGACATAAATAAAATAACAATACTAATGTAATATGCTCCAATTAAGGGGTAATGTGCCATGATTTAGGGCTTAACATGCATGTCCCATTTAGACAAGTGTTTTCCTCAATGCTTGAGTAGTTCTGGATGCTTATGTATAAAAGACTCATCTTCCCACATGGAACCTTCAGCAGGTAGTTTCTTCCACTTAATGAGATACTCTGAAATTGATATATTTCTCAACTAGCTAATTCTTGTGTCAGTGATAGCTTCAGGATCCAATATGATTTTCCCTTCCTCATCAATTTTTGGAAATATAGTTTGAACTGGGATCTTGTCACTTATAACCTTCTTTAAGCATGAAACATTGAAAACTAGGTGTACTCGCGAAGATGCAGGCAGCTCCAATTTGTATTCCATAGTACCAATATGTTGCAACACCTTATAAGGGCCATATTACTTCAGTGATAATTTATTATCCTTATTAGCTTTCTTGAGGGGCATATGTTTGTATGGTTGTAGTCTTAAAAATACCTAATCCCCTATTTCAAAACTTCTTTCACTACAATATTGATCTACCTGTTCTTTCATGCGGTTTTGTGCCATGGTCAGGTTTTCCTTTAAGAGTTGGAGAACTTGTTGTTGATGCTCGATGTGATATTCCACTACTTGAACCTTATATTTTTCCTTTAGAGAAGAAGTGATGGACGGTGGGTAATATCCATAAAGCACCATAAATGGTGTCATTTTTGTTGCAGTATGAAAGGAAGTGTTATACCACCATTCTTCCAAGGGTAACCACTTGAACCATTGTGTTTGTTTATCAGAGACAAAGAAACGAAGGTAGACTTCCAGAAATTTTTTCACTATCTCAGTTTGTCCATCAGATTGAGGATGATAAGATGAGCTATGAGACAATTGAGTACCCAAGCAAGAAAATAATTTTGTCCAAAAATGTCTAGTGAATATGGGATCTATGTCACTTACAATAATATTTGGGCATCCATGTAGCTTTTGAACTATCTCCTTGAATGCGGTAGCAACTATACTGGCTTTGAAAGGATGAGAGAGTGCACAAAAGTGTGTGTAATTGGTAAGTCTATCAACAATCACCATGATGACACTCTTTCCTTCAGACTTCGGTAACCCTATGATGAAATCCATGGAAACCTCGTCCCAGCGCTGACTTGGAATGGATAATGGTAGTAAAATACCTGGGGTCTTAATTGTTTCCACCTTATTTTGTTGGAAAACCAAATATTCTGCCACAAAACTTTGAACATCAGTTTTAAGGCCATCCCAAAAAAAATCCCTCTTCACCATGTGATAGGTTTTCAAAAATCCCGAGTGCCCTCCTACTAGAGAGGTGTGCAATTCCAAAAGTACCTTTTGTTTGAGTTGGGATTTCTTACATAAATATAAGTGATTTTTGTACCATACCGAATCATTTTTCCATGTAAATGTATCAGATGCACTTGAATCATGTTGCAACTTTTGAATGAGAGTCCACACTTCTTTGTCATTCTTCCATTCATCCCTTGCTTCTGTTATCCTATCAAATTGGATGATAGAGATAACACAAAGAAATTCCTCAACATCTTCATCCTTTTGTTGGAGATACTTCACACACACCTAATATTTCTTTTTCCTAAGGTTTTCCCTATGTTTATTAGTCATTATTCAGTCTCCAATAGTTTAGGGAGAATACTCATTTTCCTACATTCTAGGAGAATATTCTCTTTAGTTCACACTTCAGTTCGATCATTTGAGTGGATTCTTGATGCCACATTGGTTCCATCACCATGAAACATTGGGATCATCACTACTAATGCACATTGTCCTTGGGATTATCACCAGACTAGTGCATTACCCTCACTTCACTTTGTTTTAGTCAGTTACTGAAGACCGGGAGGCAAGTTAACTCAAACTAGGTGGCACCTAACTCATGTAACCGTCGATGTGTGTCTATATCACTCTATAACACCACTATGGTGCACTGGATTCTCTTATAGTGCACATTATTTTATTTATACAAAGTATATAATGTGTAATTTATCATTGATTCATTCAGTTAATACAATTCTTTGATTCTCTCTCTCTCATTTCCGCCTTTTCTCATTTTTATGCAAATTGTTTATGTCCTTTGCTAGCTAGATATTATATGTGTAGGTTCATCCACATTTACATGGTATCAGATCCGATGGATTGCTAGGAAAAAGACACACTGGAATCTTTTTGCAGGTACCGAAGATTGAAGACAACGAGAAAATGGAATTTTCAAAAGAGTTGATTCTTACACCGTACAATTTCTTTACATGGAAGGAAAAGATGCTAATGCATCTTAAAAGAAGAGGATTATACAGGATAACCATGGACATGGAGACTGAACCTACATCAACCATAGAAAAATCCAAGTATCTAAATCGTATGGATGAAGCGTATGGAACTATTTTCAGTCTCATTTCTCCTAAGCTCCTCTTTCACATATCCTCTTGTAAAACCCCCAATGAAGTATGGACCACCATGGAAGGAATTTTTGGAAAATAGGATAGGATGCAGGGACATATACTCGAGGTGGAATTTCTCACTTTGGATCCATAAAACTTCGACAATATCCAAGATTGTTTTACCAAATATAAGGATTTGTTGTTGCAACTCAAGGCTTGCGGGTTGATAAATCTAAGGAGGAGAAACAAAGGGTTCTTACCATTCTTTCCAAACTAGGTCCGGAATACTCATTGTTTGTATCCACATTTCATTCAACTAGGCTCGCCTATGGAGCTACCTGGAAAATTCCTTCTCTTGAGGCCTTCATCAAGTCTCTGATGCAAGAGTAGAACAAGCTCATCAATATGGGAAAAATCAAAGGCTAAAAGGCACATGCACTTGTTGTGCAAGATGGTAGCAGTCACCAAAATCAGAAATATAAACACAAAGACAAAGGGAAGGGACATGCAAATCCAAAGAAGGAAGGGTACTCAAAACCCTTCAATGGTTCCTCCAGATCCAAAGGTGGAAAGGGAAGAAAAGGGAGAAACGCACCTACTGCAAACAATGATTCCATCCAGAATTTGCATGCATGCAAAAACATATAGATCAAATGGCACAAATACTAGTTCAGCAAAAAACCTTGGAGATCGCATCCCTGAGGGTGCCAAGAAGAAGAATCCAGAAGATCTAAACCCCAAAAAAGGTAATTCTAGCCATGCTTTGATTACCATTAACTTCTCTCTCGATGCTTGGATTGTAGATTCATGTGCATTAAACCACATGGAATCCACAAAGGAAGTATACTCTTCATTGGATGCATGCAAAGGTCCTCCTATTATGATGGGGGACAACTCTCCATTCTAAGTCACCGACAAAGGAAGAGTTGAACTCACAAGTAGGAGCTTCGAGAATGTGATGCACGCTCCCAAACTCTACGTCAATCTTCTCTTTGTGTATCAGATGAAAAAATACAGCACCAGAAAGAAAGTAATATTCACACCTGATGTAGTGGATATCTATGACATGCAAACCAATTCCAAAGTTGTTACTGGTGAGGTAAATCACCAATCTAGACTCTACACATTTGTTGAATTTATTGAACTAGATTCTTCATTACTGCTTACGCATGTTGATGAAAGCAGTAGGATATGGCACGAAAGGTTCAGGAATTTAAATTTTAGATACATGCAATAGATTAGAAAGCATGGAATGGTTGAATTTCTACCTGACATCCACTTCTCCAAAGGAATTTGTGAGGGATGTGTTCTTGGAAAACAACCTCAAGAGAAATTCGACAAAGGAAAGACTCAGAAGGCCTCCTCTCCTTTGGATCTGAATTTAAATTTCAAATACATGCAACATATTAGAAAGCATGGAATGGTTGAAGTTCTACCTGACATCCACTTCTCAAAAGGAATTTGTGAGGGATGTGTTCTTAGAAAACACCCTCAAGATAAATTCAACAAAGGAAAGACTTAGAAGGCCTCCTCTCATTTGGATCTGATCCAAAACAATATCATGGGCCATTTTCCACATCCATCAATCAGTAAAGCATGGTACATGCTCATTTTTGTTGATGATTTCTCACGTTACACCTGGAATTTCTTTCTTAGACACAAATCTGAAGTCTTTCACCGTCTCAAAGATTTCAAGGCCCTTGTTGAGACACAGTCAGGAAGGAAGATCAAATTCCTTCGAAGAGATAACGGGGGGAGTATGTCAACCATGAGGTATAGAATATTTTTCTCTAGGCCAAGATTCAGTTGAAGCACACGATTCCCTATACTCTACAACAAAACAGAGTTGTTGAGTGGAAGAATAGATCCCTGAAAGAAATGGCATCTTGCTTGTTGCATGCAAATTCACTTCCATGGAGATTATGGGTTGAAGCACTTAATTGTGTGAATTACATCCAAAACGTATCTCCCCATATATCTTTCAAGGATAAGACCCCCTTCAAGGTTTGGAGTGGCCTCAAAATGGAAGTGACCCACTTCTGTATTTTCGGTTCACATGCATGGGCTAGGATTCCCTCTGAGAAGAGGAAGGCACTTGATCCACAGAGTACAAAGTGTATATTTGTTGGATACCTCGATGGTGTGAAGGGATACAGACTCATTGATCCCTCTACAGATCGGCTCACCATTGAGTGTAGTTTCCAATTCGAGGAAAGTATCTTGCATGCACCACAAGCGCCGCATGTAGACACTTTTGTTCTTCCACCTGTCAGAGATGATGAGCATGCACATGCCGAATATTCTTCAGATGAGAGTTCTGATTCAGAGGATTCACATGATTCAGATACAGTGTCAGTACAGTCAGATGCAGATTCATTGTATGCAGATGCATATGCAGAGCTAGATTCGAGGCCCAAGTGGACCAAGACTACTCTTCAGAATGCAAGAGATCTTTTTGGGGATCCATCTAATACCAGGAGAACTTGATTTGATTTCGAGGAGCCTCCTCTTGCACTCACCGCCACTAAACTAATGCCACCCAGAAATATTTTCTTGGTTCAGTATTCAGATTCACAATCCTATGGTGAGGATGTTGGGAATCCCTTTTGGGAATCCACCATGCATGAGGAGTACAACTCCCTCCTGGAGAACCAGACCTGAGATCTGGTTCCCCTTCCTTCAGGAAGGAAACTTGTCAAGTGAAAATGGGTCTACAGGACCAAGAGCACAACAGATGGACAGGTTAGTAGATACAAATCTAGGCTAGTTGCCAAAGGCTTTCAATAGGTGCACGACATTGACTATGACAAGATCTTCTCTCCAGTAGCGAAGATGGATTCCATACACTTGGAACTTTCCATTGCAGCAACTAAGGGATGGGAATTTCATCAGATGGATGTGAAGAATTCATTTCTTCACGGAGATCTCTTTGAGGAGATCTATATGGAGCATCCCTAGGGATTCATGTAGGATTCATCTTTGGTATGTCGACTGAAGAAGTCACTTTATGGCCTCAAGAAATCCCCTAGAGCATGGTATGCCAAGATGGACTCCTACCTGCTGTCACACAATTTTGTATGTTGTAAGTCAGACTTGAACGTTTACATGCTCAAGACGACTGATTCACTTCTACTCATAGCTATGTATGTTGATGATTTTTTTATCATCGCTTGCTTGACTTCGACAATTTCTATAGTTAAGAGGATTCTACATGACAGGTTCTTGATGAAGAACATGGGTTCGCTACATTTATTCCTTGGTCTCGAGATCAGTCAGGATGCAACATGCATCAAACTATCTCAATCCAAGTATGCACGAGATCTCCTTGAGGGATTCCACATGACATGCTCCAAGTTTTCCTCGACTCCTTTCCTATCAGGAGTCAGACTTGAGGATGGCTGGGACACTCCACTAGTGGAAAACACATTGTACAGACAACTAGTGGGGAGCTTGTTGTATCTCACACACTCCAGACCATAGTTCTCCTCTGCAGTTGGAGCAGTCTCTCAGTTCATGAAATCATGAAAGAGACAAATGAGAAACATTGGAAGGTTACAAAGCACATCCTTCGATACGTATAGGACACCATCACCTTTGGGATTCACTATGCAACAAAATATACATTGGACCTCATCGGGTTCACTAATTCTGACTGGGTTGACAACAACATTGATCACAAGTCCACATCTGGTTACTCACTGAGTTTGGGTTCTGGGTCCATCTGTTGGTCGAGCAAGAAGCAAGCTTCTATTTCTCTATTTCCAGTCAAGGAAGAGTACATAGGGGTAGTTAACATAACTATTCAGGCTATGTGGCTACAACATTTTCTCACTGAGTTGGGCATTCATTTTCACCAACCAATTGTCATCTGGTGTGACAACCAGAGCACTATGAAGTTCTACAGAGAGCCAGTTCAGAGGCAATGGATGAAGCACATCGATATCCACATGAACTACATCTGAGACTTAGTACACAAGGGGGTCATCGACCTACAGTTCTATCCTTTAGCAGAACATATTGTAGATATCTTCACCAAGGCCTTCACTGAGCAGAAGTTCGATTATTTGCGTAGTCATCTTGGAGTGAAGGACACAGTTTCCTAGAAACTATCAGTTCTTTTTTTGATACATTGTACCTTGAGGGGGGAGTTTCCCATGAGGTTTTCCCTCTTTCCTCATTTATTTCAGTGTGTATTTTGTATTTGGTTACCTAACATGGCCTCGTTGTCGGGACCCATTTTTTATTTTCACCATAGTGATGTTCAGGGCGGGGGGGTTGGAGATACTTCAAACACACCTAGGAAATTTTTTTCCTAAGGTTTTCCCTATGTTTATTATTCATTATTCAGTCTCCTATAGTTTAGGGAGAATATTCCTTTTCCTACATTCTAGGAGAATATTCTCTTCAATTCACACTTCAGTTGGATCAGTTGAGTGGAGTATTTATGCCACATTGGTTCCATCACCATGCATGATTGGGATCATCACTGCTAATGCACATTTTCCTTGGGATCATCACTAGACTAGTGCATTACCCTCACTTCACTATGTTTCAGTCAGTTAACTAAAGACTGAGAGGCTAGTTAACTCAGACTAGGTGGTAGTTAACTCATGTAACTTCCGGTGTGTGTTTTTATCACTTTAGACCTCCACTATGGCATATTGGCTTCTCTTCCAGTGTGCATTAGTTGATTTATAAAGAGTATATCATGTGTAATTTATCATTCATTCATTTAGTTAATACAATTCTTTGATTCCCTCTCTCTCGTTTCCGTCTTTTCTCATTTTTTTGCAAACTGTGTATGGCCTTTTATAGCTAGATCTTATCTATGCAGGTTCATCCACATTTACACATTTTCAGTGTTTGGAGATTCCATAGTGTTATCGATTGATTGTCGACATTTTGAATCCATATCATGATCCATCTTCAGAATGCATAGCCAAGGAGAAAATACGAGATAAGTAGCAATAAATATTAGATTTTTTAAAGAAAAAGGTTAGGAAACCTAAGAAGTCGACTCTTTTGGGGAGAAACCCTAAAATTATCTTTTTAGAGATAAGGTAAAACTACAAAATAATTTAATATTAATAATTATTTAAGGTGCCCAAAGGATCAAATTAATCTTAAGTTAAAAAATATCAAAATTTTAAGAAAACCTAAAATTAATTTAAGGAAAGAAAAACCTTCAATTTATTAAGGTAAGGTTAATACTAAAATTAATGTTAATGTTAATCAACCTTGCTAATGATATAAGTGTTAATGCAGAAACTTTAGTATAAGTTTTTGTAATAATAGTATTAATGCTATGGTTTAAAAATATTATGATTTATTAATTTACTAAAATTGGATTATTTGCTAGTAGAGTAAATATTTTTAGGAGGGTACTATTTAGTATGAGGACCACTATTAATGATTTGAAAGGATTTGTGTTAGTATTTTAAAAGTAGAGTTTAATATAGTCAGTACTAGAATTTTTAATTAATAATGGGTATTAATGAAATAATTAAAAACATTAAAATTAATATTGATAAAGAACTAAAAGTAAGGTTGGTGGTACTAGAAAGGAGAAACAAAGGACTAAAAACCCTAAAAAGGAAGGGCATCAAGGGAAAACCTGATTTTTATTTACCTCTTACTTGTTTGGTGAATTAAGGGGATCCAACTTTCACTAATTTCTATAACATTGTCTCTATTAAGGTTGTTTGGATGCTCGATGATTTGAATTGCTTCTCTAATTCAATGTTTGAAGAAGTGATCTTCTTTTGCTAGAATTTTGGTGTCTTCTAAGTGTATGTGTTGTTTTGTTGAAGGAGAGTGCTTAACTAATTCTGAGGTTTGAGTATGTTCATTCTTGATGTCAGCTCTATGTTCTTTAATCCTGACTTGAAAGGAGCGGCCAATTTCTCCAATGTAACATTTTCCGCATGAGCACTCAACTTCGTATACTCCTTTTCTTTTGTGTTAGTCAAGTTTGTCTTTAACATATCTCATTTCTTGTTCAATGGTTTCTAGTGGCTTGAAATAGGTCTTGATCTTTTTTTTACTTAATACTTTTGCAATCCTATTAGTAACTCCTTTCTTGGGAATGCATCTACCACAACATTTTGCTTCCATTTTTTGTAGATGATTTCAAAGTCATAACCCAACATATTGGTCACCCATTTGTGTTTCTCTTCTGAAGATAGTCTTTGTTGCAAGGATTATTTAAGACTGTCGTGATCTATTTTGACCTTGAAGTGCCTACCTATTAGTAAGGGCGTCATTGCTTCAATGCATGTAGTATTGCCATCATTTCCTTCTCATAAATCGATTAATGTAAGTCCTTTCCATTGAGTGGTCGACTTTCAAAAGAAAGGGGCCTTCCTTCTTGCATTAGAATAGAACCAATGCCATTTCTCGAGGCACCACATTCCACAATAAAGGTTTTTGTGAAGTCTAGTGTGGTCAAGACATGAGCTTTGCACATTGCCTCTTTAAGTTGTTTAAAATCTTGAGTTGCCTCTGGAGTCCATGAAAATGCATCCTTCTTAGTTAATGTAGTTAAAGGTGTTGTTATTATTCCATAGTTCCGAACAAACTTGTGATAGTAACATGTCAAACCCAAAAATCCTCTAAGATTCTTCAATGTTTTGGGAATCGGCCAGTCCATCATGGCTTTAATCTTGTTAGGGTCTACCTTGACACCTTCATGAGATACAATATGATCCAAATACTATACCTCCTTCACCCCAAAGAAACATTTGGATGGTTTTGAATATAGTTGTTTCTCCTTTAGTAGTTGTAGCACCCTGTCAACATGTCAAACATGATCTTCCCAAGACTTGATATAGATTAGTATATCATAAAAATATACTAACACAAATTTTCGAAGGAAGGGATTGAAAATGGAATTCATCAACCCTTGGAATGTGGAAGGTGCATTCATAAGGCCAAAAGGCATGACCAAAAATTTATAATAGCCTTCATGAATTCTGAATGTTGTTTTTGAGATATCTTCTTCCTTCATTCTAATCTGATGATACCCTGAGCGAAGATCCAACTTTGTGTAGTAGATTGATCCATGTATTTTATCTAACAATTCATCAATGACGGGAATGGAAAACTTATCTTTAATGGTGATCTTATTGAGCTCTCTATAATCCAGACACATACGCCATGAGCCATATTTCTTGAGTACCATTACCACTAGTGCAGAGTAAGAACTTTGGCTAGGTCTAATATTGTCATCCTCTAACATTTCTTCAACCATACGCTCAATTTCACTCTTCTAGGCATAAGGGTATATGTTAGGCGTGATTTTAGGAGGAACACTCCAGGAATTAAGTGAATATCATGATCACGGTCACGAGTGGGTGGAAGACCTCTAGGAATATCTTCAAATACTTTGGAATGCTTATCAACGATCCCTTGGAGATCTATAGGAATATATGAATTAGATGTTTGAACATCTAGTGAGCATAGTTGTACAATTACACCCTGATGCCCCTTTTTCAATAATTTTTTCATGTCATTAGAGCTTAACACCTTACTGGGTTTCCCTGTGATACCCGTTAACTCAAATTCCTTTCCTTCCAATGAAAATTTCATGAAAAGTTATTGAAAATTAAAATCCATTGTTCCCAATGATTGTAACCATTGGACCCCTAGTGCAACATCAGGACCACCCATGGGTATAGAAATCATTGGACTATTCATTACATATTCCCCTATAGTAAGATTGATCTTATGGAATTTTCTTGAGAAATTGATAGTTCCTCCATTTTCAATCATTACTTGAAACTCTGGTGCTAGATATATAAATAAATTGAGAGCTTTGGTTAATTTACAGTGAATGAAATTATGAGTACTACCATAATCAACTAGCATTATTACCTTTTTATTTTTGATATATCCTTCTATCTTGAGGGTTTGAGGATTCCTAATTCTAGCCAATGCATGGCATGCTATGGTGGTAGTCATCTCTTCCGAAGAAATATCTCCTACATCTTCATATTTATATGGTTCGTGTTCTTGTTCTTCTTCCTCTTCACAATCTATGTAGAATATTTTTTTCTCACCACACTTATGTCCCTTACTGTACTTGTTCTCACAATTAAAGCATAAAACTTTTTCTTTTCTTTCCTACAATTGTTGGTGTGTCAACCTTGTAGGTTGAGGTGGTTTAGATGAAGAAACATTATTCTCCCAATAGATGTTAGGAGTGGTCCTTCTAGTATCCATAGTCGGATTTTTGCTTTCAACATTTCTCGCCACCCTGAATGCATTCTCCAATTATTTGGGTTCCCAAAGGTGAACCTCATTTTGAATGTTATCCTTTAAATTTCCTATGGATGCATCAATAAGGTGTTCATCTAGAATATATGTTACCTTTATATTCAATCTTTGGAATTTCTCAATGTGCTCCGCAACTGAACCCTTTTTTTTGAGATTTATCAATTGGTTGAAGAAGGTATTGCTCCTTGTATCCTCATAGTGTGCTATCATTTCTTCCATGAAAATTGTCCAAATGGCAAGTGATTTGCGAGAACAAAGCCATCGATAACACACAAACTTATTAGTTTCTAAATATAAGGTCGCAATTCATACCTTTTGTGTGTGTGGCACATCATGTAGATCAAAGAACTACTCCATCTGGAGTATCCATGTGATTGGATCCTTCCCTTCAAACTTCCTCGTATCAATCTTAAGAAAGTGTTTGGTATTCAACCCAAAGATGGAGTTTCTCCAATATTGATTCATCTTCCTTGTGTCTTCATCATGAATTTCATGGGATACATTGTCACTTTTAGGTGGCCTCTCTATTAGCAACTTTTTCAACCCTTCCATAATCTCCCCCTTTAATCCATCTATCTTAGTATCCATCATCACTTCCAACTTAGATTCAGTTGAATCCAACATCCTTTTTTGTTCATGTTTTGTTACTTCATTCTTTTGTAAATCATCGATGTCCTTGTTCATTTCTTCGCCTTCATCAAGATTCCAAGTAGGATTTTTTGAGCGATTATTTGGTGTAGAATTTCCCTTTTTTGGTGGCATGTTGGCCAGGTATCCCTGCAAGGTAGGAATTCCTAATTGGCTTAGGCAGATTTCCTCACAAACAAGGGAGTATCAGGTGTTATAGCTCTCCAGGGTCCAACAATAGTACTTGACCCAATATCTCATGGAACTAACTAAGGAGGATTGACCATTCCCTTAGGCATATTGTCTGACTACCCAGGTACTAGAGAGTGATCTCTCCAAGTGATGTTCTCGATGTACTATAGTAACAAGATGACCAAATGGTTTACTCGGTTGGTCTCAGGATTCTAGGGGGTCTCCTGATATACTCCAGGTACGTGGGAGATAAAATCCATAGTAGTGTTGTAAAATGCACAATCGTTTGAAAGGGGCATTATGATATACTCTAGGTACATGGAAGAACCACATTCTCCCCAGGTTGTAGTGCTGACAAGTAACAACAACTCCTACATTTAGAGACACCATAATACATCTGTACTTAAAAATCCCTAATATTATCCCAAATTTATGTGATACTCCTTTTGTCCCACTTTATTCCACTTTTTGAATCACCCCAATTGGATCTTCTAGTCAAAAGATATGCAAATTTCAAAAAAAAAACCGCACCTTTTAAAACCCTAATTTGGAGATTGTTCTGCTAATCGACCTTTCTTCTGTTGTAGCTCTGCAATTTCGACCCTTATAAGTATTAAATTTTTTCATGATGTAGCCTTATGTGTCTTATTTCCAACCCCATAATTTAGACCAATATTAGATTCTCTAAGAGAATTTTATGATAACTTTCCCAAGATGTGATGATATTTTCCCTTTCAAGAGAGCGAACTTATACAACCTATCACGTGTCACTGTCTTCACTTAAGAAATTCAAATTTGCACCAGTAAAACTTAGATCTATATCTTAACCAATGGAATAGGTATCACTCCATTTGGAGGTCTATATCTTCATAAATAACAATTTTCCCAAGAACACTTGTTTTAGACTGAAATCTGGACTAGCCAAAAACCCTAATTTCCTTAGAGAATAAATTTCAGATTACAACGAATCAAGGGTTAAAAATTTTACACAAGATACTTCACTATTCCTCCTTCATAATGTAAAAATTTAAAACCTGAAACCAAGCCGAAAAAAATTGGGAGCGAAAATTCCAAGAAGATTTGTTTCATACTAGTTTCAGGACTAGTCCAAAACCCTAACTTGAACATAATGTATCTCCAAAAATATAATGAACCAATATCTGAAATTTAGACCCACGTTATCTCTATATGTATCCTATACAAAATATAAATTACAGATCCCAAAACCTTCCATAAAAAAGTTGTAGCGAAAGTTCCAAGAAGACTTGTTTTGAAGAAGCGAGTCCCAAGGATTGTCTAGCTCTGATACCAAATGTTAAGAACCAAATATCAAAATAGCATAAAAACCTCAGAATAAGTACTCCACGCCTTGAAAAAGAGAGAAATTTAGATAATAACCCTCTTCTAGGGGGAAACCTCCTTATACATCACACAAATTCACAAATATAAGATGATTCCAAATGAAAATGTCTCCTTGGTATATATAGGAGACTAGGAGGTACAATTACAACTAATGGACCCAAGCTGACATAAATAAAATAAAAATACTAAAGTAATATGCCCCAATTAAGGGGTAATGTGCCATGATTTAGGGCTTAACGCCATGACGTGAATTGTTGCTTGAACTATGTAACATGGTAAAGTATTGGTTTGAGGTTGATAGCTTGATTGTTGAAGCTACCTTAGAGTTTTTGTTGCAAACATAGGGAGGAAGACAAGGCACTTGTACAAGGAGTACAAGGGATATTCAGTGTCAACCCTCATACCCATGTACATGAATCATGCCTCAAATATAGATTTTGGATGTTAATCCAATGGTGGGGGTTAAAGAAAGTGGTCTTATTGAGCTCCAACTTGCCTCATTTTACTCATTTACTATTTTCTTTCTCCATGCAATCTAAGAATTGATGGAAAAAATAGATGAGCTATTATTGGCATGGATCTAGCCATTTGTTCTTGAGATGTTAATGCTTTGAGAGAACCCTTTGCTCCATGTTGTAGCTTGCATATTTTCTATTCAAAGTAGCTCAAATTCATGACATTAACTTACACTTTATCTTTTTATGTGAGCTCATTATGAGTGCAAGAAGATGTTGAATCTCAAGGCCCTCTTGGAACCCTCTATTTCATGAGGTATCTCACCCTTTTGAGCTTGTTGTTGGATTATTTTTGGTTGGGGATGTAACATCCCCATTTTTAATCCCCAAATCAATGATATGTAATGTAAATACGATGTTTGGTCGCAGGCCCTAATATGTAAATGGTAAACATTGTACATCGTATTAATAATAAAATAAAATGTAACACTGACTGCAGATACCATAGACCGAGTAATGGGGGCTAAGTTTCCACAAGAGAAGGAAAGGGTCTAAGGGGGGAAATTACCTATTTCTATTAATCTCAACCCACCTTTCTAAATTTTATTGTTGTGTATAAACCTTTTATTTATTTGTTTGAGTGTTCCCAAAGCCAATCATTAAACACGTGTAAGAAGGTTGGTGTGAAAAGTCACATCCATATTTATGAGAGCATGGGGTTGACTACAATCAACATTGGGGAGTTTGAGATTCAACTTGCATGAGGGAAAAGGAAATTCGTATGGGAAAAGAGGGATCTTTTTATAGCTAGTTTTTGGGACATCAAGGGAGAACAAAGTGTTGGAGCTTGAAGGTAGCCATAGTGGGCATGTGTGGAAGCTTGTTGGAGAAGTAAATTCATGAAGAAGTATATTGTTAGTCCTGTAGAGTGAAATTCTATGTGAGAAATTACCCTACAATAGTGAGCTTGTTGCTATGAGATTTTCCCATTGCATTTGACATCCCTAGAGTCCCCAACAAGAGAGATTCCTATCCAACATGTGTTAGATCCCTGTAGGGAAGTGGGAGGATTGACGGACTGTGTGGTAGAGAAGGGGGTTCCCATTCCTTGGGTTGTGTGGGTTGAGGGGAAGAGATTCGATGAATTGGGATAGTTTTAGGAGAATTAGCTTGTTGTGGGTTGTGTTGGGTTGTGAGTGAACAATAGAGAGGCACCCCTTTATTCTGGATTCGTAGCCCCATCTTGGAGGTGATTTGCTGCTAATATTTGGAGAATAAAATATACGATTGGGTGGAACATTTGTCCCCTACAATCAGTTGCACATTTGGTTTAAAATATAAGTGTTTATCTTTGTTACATTGTTTATATTTCTGGGTTTTATTTGTTATGCATAAACTTTGTTCTTGAGTGAATTATATGCAACTGTGTGTATGTATATTTGGATGAAACTCATAATGTTGTTAAATGCGTGTAAATTTTCAATATCTTGCATTAGATCATGGTATTTATTTGTTTTTCATAAACTCTGAGTTAGGAGTATTTGAATGTTGTTGTGCGAATGTTAATTTTAGTTGCATTCTTGTTTTAAAGTGGTGTTAGCAATATAGGTGTTTTTAGCATGCATGCATTTTGGTTTATTGGTATGAAAAATAAATTTATTGTTGGGTTTAGTAGTGGGGAACGCCATAGAGTGGTATCAAAGATTTTGGTTCAACATTGGACCTGTATGGGCCAAGGACCAACACAAATTTTGTGAATTCATTGTTACATATTTTGGATCTATGACTTATTTGGGGAAATTTTTGAAACCGAAGTGAAATCCCCAAATTTTGGAGCAAACTTAGGTCGAATTGCACCAATAATGGTTGAAGATATGATCAATGAAAGCGATCTGCAAGTTGTAGAGTTAAAAATTGGATTGAGAGGTTGAATTCCATGTTTTCATGGTGACTATGAAGTGGGAGAATCAACATCCCAAATCACTTGTATATTAAGAATCAATGGAAACGATTATTTGTAGGTTTGGGAAAGTCTGACAAAGTTTTGGAGCAGTTTGGTGAATCAATGGTTGAGATCGTATTTGACCTCGAGATCAATGGTCCATATTCATCCTAGATTTGGAACTCAACAGAGTTAGTGAAATTCATGAACAAGTTTAGTTTGCCAAGAGAAATCGTTGATCACCAATGGAGCGATCAGGGTTTAGCAAAATGCGTGAAAAATTTTAGTTCACCAAGAGAAATCGTCGATCATCAATGGAGTGATCGAGGTTGGGAAAAAAAATTGAATAAGTTTTGTGCACCAAGATAAATCGTCGATTAATGATGGAGTAATCGGGGTTTGGAGAAATTTGTTGGAAAATTGTTTTGTCAAAGAAAACCATCGATCATTAATGAAGGGAAAAAGAGGAGGTTGATGTGGTTGAGTCAATACATGACATGTGGATATCATCCACATATCATGCCATGCCAACCAATTTTCCATGCCAGCGTCCACGTGTCATTCCACGTCAGCCAAGGAATTCACCAATTGTCGATGAAGTTTGGGGAATTGATAGCCTAGATTGCATTTGATTGGGTGATCAACGGTTGAGATTCATCTACAAATTTGGTGAAGCATGGTGAATCAATGGTTGATATCACTTTGATTTTGAAATTCATGGCCTAGATTTCATCATGACGATGGATCCAACTAGAGATCTAAAATGTTGACAATCAAAATGACAATTGTGGACTTTTTGAGTGATTCTATTAACAAATCTCACCACAGAAACCTAAAATCAGTTGATTAAAACTTCTAGCGTTTCAGGTTTCGATGAAATTAGTGGACAAAAATTGGTTCCCAAGGAAAATTGTCGATGCTAAGAAAATCGTCGATCACCGATGACTGGGGTTCGACAAAATTTGTGGACAAATGTGTTTTTTTAAAGAATTCATCAATCATTTATGTGAAGGAAATCATTGATCATCGATGATCAAGGTTTGGCGAAATTCATGAACAAATTTGGGTTACCAAGGAAAATCATTGATGCAAAGGAAAATAATCTGATCATTGATGAAGGAAAGGAGGATGATGAAATGATTGAATTAGGGTATGACACATGGAAATCATAAGCCGCATGCCATACCATCTCATCTATGTTTCCACGTCAACAAAAATAAAATTTTCACAAAAACATTTTGGAGCCAAAAACTTGTTTTGGCCATAACATGAGCATTTCAACTCAGAATCGGATGAAATTTTAGGTATATGTCTATAGTGACGAGGGATAAAAGAATGCGAATGAGGGCCACAGGATAATTCTTCTTAAATTTTCTAAAAATATTGAATTAGTGACCTTTGAAGATCAGGGTCATGCTTAGTAACTTGGGCCCAGATAAAGGTGAAAGTTTTATAGGGAATCCAAACGGTAGGCAAGAAGATACCCATTTGGGATCTTGGTAAAATTCAAAAGGGGTTGGTGTGGGGATACTCAAACAAGGAAAAATCCATTATTATTGGGCATGTTTGAAGGATTTTTGAAAACTTTAGAGGAGGAAACGGACCCCAAATCACCAATCCAGAAAATTTTATTTAGTCAAAATTGTATCTACTCATCAATATGGACAACTTTTTCATTTTCCGGTTTCACTCCGTTTGGGAGATAACCAATTTTGGTTAAAAAATCTTAGTCTGGAGAAGGTATAAAAGATCAAAGTTTCCAATTCTAGATTTACACATAATTTGACTAGAGCAACAAATTATGAATCTAAAAGTTGTTATGTGTCAACAATCATAAATTCTATATGTTCCCGATATGAAAGTTTTTCTAATTCCTAACTACTTTTATTCTACGGGTGGTAGAAAATGGTTTCTCAGAAAAATGGTAGTGGTGAAAACAGAGCACAAATGAGTAGAAAATGAAAAACCCATAAAGTTATAACTTCTAGCTCAAAGCTCCAAATGAGGCATGAGTATATTCATTGGAAATTTTATTTAGAGGAGAATGTATATAAATAATTAGAATCATATTTGAATGCATCCATACTTTTCAAAAATTCAGTTGAAGCATGACATGTAATCTAATTTATGAAATATCTTATATTATGCATAACTCTAACAACAATTGAACTGCATGCACATTTCTTGGAAAATTAGAGGTACAGGAAAGAAGATTTGGTTCCTATATGAGAAATAGATATATGGAGGATGCTCAAGGGTATTACAACCATGAGGAGGAGGTCATAGGTATACATGTTATCATGGGAAATGCAGAGATAGAATCCAATGGATGTAGGGGCAGAGTGGATCCTGTAGAGCTGATTGAGACTATGAGAAGCTTGCAAAAAGAAGTGCAAAGTTATAGAGAAAACAATGAAAGGATGATGAGATCTTAGGAGGATTTTATATATAGTATAAATATGTTGCAAAGACAATTCAATAAATATTATGACACAAAGAAAGAATCTAGTGTAAGGAAATTTGAAGCATCTAGATCTCAGGATAGGAGGGATGATCATAGGGGATCTAGACAATCAAGGAGTATTAGTAGATATCATCATCACTCACCAGGACACTAGAATAGAAGAGCACATGCATATTCAAGGTCGAAGAGTAGCCCAAGTGTTTCCCTTGTTTGAAGACAGAGGAGGAGGTCTGAAGTAGAATATTTGCAAGGAGAGATTAAGAAGATTAAGCCTCCTACTTTTGATGGTGATCACAAGAAAGATGAAGATGAAAAAGAATGGTTGTTGGGAATGAGGAAATATTTTCAATTGCATAATTATTCATCAAATGTAGAAGCTATAATAACAACCTACCATCTTCAAGGAAAAGAATATATGTGGTGGGATCAGCTCAAGCAAGTTAAGAACATTGATGAGAAGAGGATCTCATGAAGGGATTTCAAAAAATATTTTCAGAAGAAATACTTGTTAGTTAATTATTATGACAAGAAGATGAAATATTTCTTCGAACTTAAGCTTGAAAGCATGACAATGGATGAGTATCAAAGGAGGTTCCTTAAATTTTTGAGGTATGTTGGCTTCATAAAGGATTAGAAGGTTAAAATCCAAAGTTGTTTTAGTGGGATACCTTATTTCTACAGTGATAAAATCCAATTTGATGAGCCTAGAACCTTGGAACAATCCATAAGAAAGGATAAGTATTTGTATGAGAAGAGTAAGGCAAGGCCAACTTTTCTAAGAGCTTTGGATGAAAAAAAGAAAGGAAAGATGGATCAGAGGAAGAAAGGATTCAATCTACCTTTCTTTAGGAATAATTCATAATCTATAGGCAAGCGCGGAAAGAAAAAAATGATCCCAATATGACAGATTCCTTGGATGAAATGCCAAGACAATAGCTAGTAAAGTGTTGGGGATGTGAAGGGGGATACATGTACAATGATTGTCCTCATAAAGGAGATAGAATGAGGATTGTACATAACATTCATAAAGATGATACAATGGAAGAAATGGGAATAGACAATAGATTTATGTGGCCTTGGACAATAGACAAGTAGATTATTGATCCCACGTGATTGAATTGGAACGTAAGATTCATAATCAACCCATAGTTATTTTGATTGATTATGGAGCTAGTCATAGCTATATAGATCCTAATATGGTTGACAGATTTAAATCGAAGAGATATAAGCATGAAAAGTCTTGGTTGGTTCAACTAGCCACTAGAACCAATTGAAGAATCAATGAGTTGGTTAAAGATTTTGAAGTGACCATGAATGGAGTTAGCACTAATGTAGATTCTAACATCATACCACTTGAGTCATATGACTACTTGATTGGTATGGATTGGTTGTTAAAGTATCATGATGTCCTATATTATTACAACAAGGATTTCACATGACTTGATGAAGAAGGAAATTCAAGGACAATGAAAGGTATTCCAAGGCCTATATTTGTTATAGATATTTCAACATTGCAATTGAAAAAAAAAATTTAGAAAAGGGTGCTAGATATATGCGACCCATAAGGAAGATCCAATGAAGGATAATGAGCCAAGTCTTGAAGACTATCCAGTATTGAAGGATATGAATATGTGTTTTGGTAATTGTTGGGATTACCACCAAAGGGAGATATTTCCTTCACTATTGCCTAAATGCATGGATCTGCCCCAATGTCTAAAACTCCCTATAGAATGAGCATACCTTAGTTGAAATAGTTGCAGATGCAGCCAGAAGAATTTTTGAAGAAGGGGTACATGTGCCCAAGTGTCTCACCTTGATGTGCCCCAATGATTTTTGTGAAGAAAAAGGATGGAATTGTGATGTTGTGTATTGAATTCAAATAGATTAATAAGGTTATTGTAAATAACCAGTGTCTTCTACCACAAATCGATGATATTTTCGATCAATTGAAAGGAGTAAAGATGTTTTCCAAGATTGACTCGAGATTAGGATATCATCAAGTAACTATCATGGAAGAAGACACCAACACAACAACATTTAGGACAAGATGTGACCATTATGAGTTTGTGGTGGTGCCATTTGTCTTGACAAATGCACTAGCTACTTTAATGTGTCTAATGAATGGAGTGTTCAAGGATTACCTGGACAAATTCATCATTGTCTTCTTGGATGATATTATTATCTACTCCAAGACAAAGGAGGGGCATGAGAAACATTTTTGGATGGTACTATAAGTGTTGATAGATCACCAATTGTATGATAAGTTAAGAAAGCGCACTTTCTATCAAAGGAAAATCCATCATTTGGGCCACATTGTCTTAGAGGAGGGCATAGTGGTGGACCCTGAAAAGATTGATGCAATTAAAAGTTGGTCGACACCAAAGAATGTTTTGAAAGTAATATTCTTTATGGGATTAGTTGCATATTATAGGATATTCATTGAAGGTTTCTCCAAGGTTACACATCCAATCACTTCACTCCAGAAGAAGGGAACAAAGTTTGAATGGAATTCCATGTGTGAAGAGAGTTTCTAGCATTTGAAGGAATTATTGACCAGTGCACCTATTCTAAAGGATGTTGCAGATCCATATGAATATTTTTTTGTGTGAATAGATGGATGCAAGGAAGGGCTTGGTAGAGTCCTTACACAAAATGGGCATGTCATATGTTATGAGTCAAGGAAGATTAAGGAGCATAAAAGAAATCATGCTACTCATGACTTAGAGTTGGAAACCATAGTTTACTCCCTAAAAATGTGGAGGCATTATATCATGGGTAGAAATTTTGAGATAAAGACAAATCATAGTGGCCTTAAACACTTGTTTGAGCAACCCACACTGAATGCCAGAAAAACTAGATGGCTGGAATTTCTAAGTGAATAATATTTAAATATCAAACATATCAAGGGAAATGAGAATAAAGTGGTTGACACACTCAGCAGGAGGGTGTATGAAATGCATGTTGCAGCCATTAGTATGTGCATGATAGATTTAAAATATATAATTCTACAAGATATAACAGTAGACCCACATTATGCACAAATTAAACAAAGCTTACAACATAATAATATACAACAGAAATATAAATATTACAAGATGGAAGAAGATGTAATCCTTTTGTTCAGGGACAAAGTTTATGTTTCTAACACTTAGTAATTGAGAAATATGGTGTTGAAAGAGATGCACAATGTACCCTATGCTGGAAATCCAAGGTACTTGTTGACAATTACAACAGTAAGACGCCGATATTTCTGGCCAGGAATGAAGAAATATGTGGCTAATTACACAGCCATGTGTATGGAATGTTAGAAAGTGAAGACTGAACACTAACATCCAACAGGATTATTACAACTAGTACCCATTCTTGAATAGAAATGGGAGGTAGTTACAATAGACTTCATCACCAAGTTTTCAAGAACAAGAAGGCAACACAATTATGTCATGGTAGTGGTGGACAAACTTACAAAGGATGCACATTTTATACCAGTGAAAACAACGCACAACATAACCAATATTGCAAAGATTTATATGAAGGGAATTGATAGGCTACATGGTGTGCCTAATGAAATAGTTTCAAATAGAGATCCCAAGTTCACTTATAAATTTTGCAAGGGATTGTTTAAGAGATTTGGGACTAAGTTGAATTTCAATACAACATATCATCTAGATTTAGATGGGAAAACATAAAGGACTAATTGGATAATTGAAGATATGATGAGAATGTATGTAATGGAAAAACCTTCCAAGTGGGAAGACTACCTTCACCTAGTTGAATTTGCTTACAATAATGTATATCAAACATTATTGAATATGATCTCATTTGAATCCCTGTATGGAAGAAAATTCAACACGCCAGTAAGTTGGGACAACCCAATATACAGAGTAGTTATTGGGTAAAAATTACTAAAGCAAATGGAAGAGAAGATGGTAAAGATTAGGTAGAATTTGAAAATTGCACAGGATAGGCAAAAGATTTATGCAGATAAAAGAAAGACATATAGGTAATTCAAAGTGGGAGAGCATGTGTTTTATTGTGGTCCATTTAAAGTTTTAGAGAAGATAGGCCCAACTCCATACATGCTTGCATTACCTGCATCCATGAGAATTCAAATGTGTTTCATGTTTCTTTATTGAAGAAACATGTGTCTGAACCTAACCACGAGATTGATTGGACTGTGATCCAGGTGGAGCATGAAGGGAACTTTCAAGTGGAACCAGTGTGTATCATGGACCAGAAATTCAAATTGCTCAGGAAGAAATCTATAGACTTGGTAAAAGTTCAATGGACCTGCTATGGTCCTAAAGACTCTATGTGGGAGCATGAGGAAACCATGCAAGAGTACTTGCAAGTTTTTAAAAATTTTGAAGAAATTTGAATGTACATTTGTACATAAGTCTGCATAGCTCCATTTTGGGCAGTTGAAGTTCCTAGAGCCACATATTAGATATTTCTTGTCTGATCTTTTATCACACATATTGTAGGTTGGGAAAAGCCCGGCCCAAACTACAAAAGTGGGACAATCATGAGAGTATCTACCCACTATCATCTTAGGTAGACACTCCCCTCGCTTTAGTGATGATGAAAATCACCACAAGGGGGGAATCTCGGTGACCCTATGGGGAAATGAGATGGAAAGTGGAGTGATGGAAGGTGAAACCCCTATAGGTCAAGTTAGGAAGTGGAAAGGGCTTGGACAAGAGTCTTTCTAAAAAGGGTAGGCTATTGAAGTATAGTGTACCTGCAAAAGATAGTTGTACCTTCCCGGAACAAGAAAAATGATCGAGATGCAAGCCCATAAATCAAAGGGACAAGAAAGTGAATCTTGTTGTCGAATATTACAACAGTAAACAAGAAAATAGATCATCAATGATAGGATCTAGTTACTGAAAAACTAATCATCAAAATTATCGAATATTTATTAGAGAACGAAGCACTAAACAAGCAGATAATTTTCCAATACTTAAGCACAAACTTTGACGGTAAAAGAGGGTTGATAAATAAAGTTATCAAAAAAGTATTAGGGAAGCCTTATGGATGTAGCAAACAATTGATACAACAGCAAGTTATACCCACAAAAAATCACAAGCAAAACACTCAAAAGAAAGCCCTTAACAAGTAGATTAATTAGCATTATTTACTTCCAATTTTCAGCGGTAGAAAGAGTAGTAAAAGTTGAAGAAGGAGTATTTTATACAGCCCTAATGGATGTAGCTTAAATTTTTTTACAATAATAAGTAATCTTGACCAAAACAAGACGCCCCTAGGGCATTAGAAAACATTTAGCATGTAGAAAATAACTAGCCACTTGAACAATTCAAAACATCAATATCCACGTTTACCAATGCATGAATATACAATATACGGTGCAATAGATTAGTTCCTTCTTCAATTGGGTGATGAATTATATTGTGTAAGGTTGGGTTTTACTACTTCTCTAGGGGTTTTATCCCTTTAACTTCCTAGAGAAAGCAAACCCTAACAAGGATAAAACTCTATCGGGGTGTAAGACCTTTTACTTATGGTAGAAATCCTTAAAAAAGAGAATTCAATAGCAAGAGAATGAAATATTCTGATGGAGGGTGTATGCCCTTATAACTCTCCAAGATTTAAGCAAAATAACCACGAAATTAATAAGACAACATACAAATTGAAAAAAATATTACCAATTCCAAGAGTATAAATGCAAACCCTAGTTTTTACAAGATATTCCACCACACTTACAAAGAATTAGCCTCCAAGAGATAGTGCCTAGAATTGATCCACAAGAGAAGAAGATGCATGAATAAATTACACCAAAAATCCAATGTATCAAATTCCCAAGTAGGGTGAAAATTTCAGCCAAGTCTCTCTCACTCAAGAGAGAGTGAGTTATGATAATGAAATGTCAAATGACCTTTATTTATACTAGGTCATGTAAATTAAATTTGTCCACTTAATTAGGGTAAAACACAAAATAAGGACGCCAAACTCCTTTACATTTCCCCTTTACAACAAGAATTTAATTTTTACACAAAATTAAAACACTAAAGGTGACATCACACCCTAATAAGGTAATGTCTTGGCATCTTTAGCAAGTCATTGAAGTGCTTGGAGAAGACGTTGGGCCTCCAATGGTCATGTGTCATTGTGAAAGGATCCCTTCTCATCAAAATGTGTCAATACTCCAACAATTAATCAACACCACCATCAAACCCTAGCCCTAGTCAAGACATCAAACCCAAGAACTGTGGTGTAAGGTCTCCAAAGGCAAGTTGTTGGGATAGAAAGGTCTAGGTGTAAACCTCCAAGGTGTCCTCTCTTGTCTCCAAAGGTAACGTCCATCATCTGTCATCTCCCAGTGTGTGGGTCATGGCATCCAACTTGTGGGCTTCCTGACCCAATGAAGACCCAAGCTAGGCTTGTTCCTCCAAATTGTCCACCAAGCAAGGTCTTGAAAAGACAAAAGAGTGCACCCTCTAAGGGTCTCAATTCAAATGTATCATGGTAAGTAAAATCAGATTTAATACAAGAGACACCTAAACATGTGCATTAAAACTACCTTCTCAAATTAAACAGGTGCTCAAAGACCCTATGCAACTTTCCAAGTTTAAGTATGGGAGGGTTGTCAAGGTGACCTATTGGGTGAGTCTTTCCTCAAGTCAAGGAGTGTTTCCTAGGTGGACCCTCCCTAAGTGATGTAAAGAAGATGGAGTGAATGGGGGTAAGACTTTTGGGCATGGGATTCATGACATAAAATGGTTTATATTGTCTAATTTATGGGTGCCTTTGTAGAGGGTGTGTTGCACCTTCGTTTTCAATGCAACCTTTTTCCAAACCCATTTATTTTCCATTGATTAATTAAAGTCTAGAACAATTGGGTAACTAAAACTTGAAAGGAGTACCACAATGTCACTTGAAGATAGATGTACACAGAGTGTCATATGCATGGAAAGAAAGGGACATTGCATGTGTGTACACACCTCAACAAACAGGATGTCTATATAATGTGAAATTGCTTTTGCAGGTCTTCAATTCTTTTAAGAGAAACGTTTCATTGTTCTCAAGACCTATTTGGGTGAGCATATAAAAGGTTAAAATTTTGTATTTTATCTTTTCCATATACATTCCCTCTGGGCCTTCTTCCCCTTCTTCCCATGAAATGAGGTACAATCACTTCTTGGGCCAGTACACCCGAAAATCCCAAAAGATAAGGAGTCGAAAAGGATGAAGTGTGAAAAATGATAAGTATGATCGAGAATGGTACGATAACTCATCAGTGAGACCACCCAGTAACAAACCTTTCCCCAAGGGTGACCACTTACTAGGGCATAATGTCAACCACTAAGGTGAAATACAGAAAAGAATATAACTTTCAAGCATGCGTTCTATAATCAAAAGAATCTTTAAATGCAACATACTTAAATGCCTCAAGTATTAAAGTGACACTTACCACGATACATGACTTGTACTTCATGGAGCAAGACTCATTGTCTTCTAGAAATAGGCTCATGTGGTGGATGCCATCATGATGTACCGGAGAAGTGTGGTGGTGAAGTGGGTCTTTATCTGTGTAAGTGGGCATCACAAGTCAATCCATCCCTCAACACTCCATGTCTGCAACCTAAAGGCCTCGAGACATCATCTCCTTAGTTATCCCTAGAAATGGGGGATAACATCTGGCTCTTACTCAGGGACATGTGTTCGTCATAGAGTGAATGAGAACCTCAACATCTCTTGGTTAGACATGTGCCTACACTGAAACAACAAACTATAAAATCTAGGGTTTCTTACTCACCCTTTTCTCATATAACAAAATCCAAAACTTGAAAATTGACAACTAATCTAGAAAACAAAAATTTTCACTTTTTTCATATAATATGATGAAAGAAAAATATGTAAATCAACAATGCAATTAGATAAAAATGAAAATAAAAAAAGAAATGCAACTAAACTATCATGAAAAAATCAAGATGCAAATGCAAGAAAGCAACATGACCTATGTGTGTTGGTATGGTGTTGTGCATTGAGAATGATGCAATTTTTATGGGGAGGGGAATGTAACATCCCCATTTTTAATCCCCATATTAGCGATATGTAATCTAAATACGATGTATGTACATAGGCTCAAATATGTAAAATGTAAATAATGTACATCGTAATAATAATAAAATAAATGTAACACCAGTTGAAAATGGGCACAAATGGAGTAATGGGGTCTAAGTTTCCACAAGAGAAGGGATGGGTCTAATATGGGGTCTAAGGGGGGAATTATCCATGTCTATTAATCTCAACCCACCTTTCTAAATTTTATTATTGTGTATAAACCTTCTATTTTTTCGTTTGAGTGTTCCCAAATCCAATCATTAAAAACATGTAAGAAGGTTGGTGTGAAAAGTCACATCCATAGTTATGAGATCATTGGGGCTAAGTATAATCAACATTGGGGAGCATGAGAGTCAACTTGCATGAGGGAAAAGTAAATTCATATGGGAAAAGAGGGTAATGTTTACAGTTAGGTTTTGGGACAACAAGGGAGAACATAGTGTTGGAGCTTGAATCCAACCATAGTGGGAATCTGTGGCATCTTGTTGGAGTTGTACATTCATGAAGAAGAAAATTGTTAGGCTTGTAGAGTGAGATTCTATGTGAGGAATTACCCTACAACAATGAGCTTGTTGTTGTGATATTTTCATGTTGCAGCTGAAATATCTGGAGTCCCCAACAAGAGCTATTCCTAGCCAACTTGCATTGGAGCTCTGGAGAGAAGTGGGAAGGCCCGAGGGATTATTTGGAAAAGAAGGGGATCCCATTCCTTGGTTTGTGTGCGTTGATGGGAAGAGAGCTAGTAGATTGGGATAGTTGTAGGATAATTAGCTTGGTGTGGGTTGTGTTGGGCTATAAGTGGATAATAGAGAGATACCCCCCTTTTTAGGATTCATAGCCCCAACTAAAGGGTGATTTGTTGTTGAGATTTAGAGCAACAAATCTTCGATTGGGTGGAATGTTTGTCCCATGCATTCGGTTGCACATTTGGTTTAAAAGATAAGTGTTTATCTCTGTTACATTGTTTATATATATGGGTTTTATTTGTTGTGTATAAAATTGGTTCTTGAGTGAATCATATGCAACTGTGTGATGCAGGAGCATCTCTCCACATCAGCTAGCCAGCCAGCCACATCGACGGATTTCAAATCGTGCATTCAAGAGAGGTGAAGTCCTCATTTAAAATTTGAATGAATGTAATTAAATGTTTAGGCTGTTGAGCCATGAAGCCGTGCCTTTGTGCAGGCATTAGAGTAGGTAGGCCTTTAATGTTTGTAAGGCTGAGATCTAGATCCGGATTATGGACTAGACAGCCCATTCAATGTAATTGAATAGGGTAGGTAGATTGGAGGGAAGAGCCCGAGGAGCCCCTCAAGGTAAAAGATCGAATGGGTCTCATTTTGTAATGGTTGAGTGTGCATAGAGAAGGAGACGAGACTCTGTTGAAGTCCATGCTCAGTAACACCTTGTATAAACAAGCATATGCAATTAATACAAAACAGAAGCAGTTTTTCATGCATGTATTCTATGTTGAATGAATGTCTGTGAGTGTTCTTTATATGCTACGAATGTATGTTATGTTTATGCATTTGCAGGAATTGTTTTGGTCTCAGGCTTGAGAGGACTTGGAGGCTTCACACTAGGAGGGTGTGACAGAATGTTGCGGGTTCTGATAGTCGTGCACAGAGGTTGCATTTCTGAACTCTACGGAGTCAGACAGAGGCGTGCCAGGTGGGCATAGAAGTTGAAATCAACAACTAGGGAAGAAGACCTCAAGGTTGTTGAATAACTTGGAGGCGAGGCTGTGTATGAGAAAACACAGTTGCAGACAGAATCTCTGAGTGAGTTCTGTGAAGCTCT